>JBAIZL010000376.1:2027500-2235000 GCA_036971475.1 Prosapia bicincta | reverse complement strand
TTTTCACAAATTTTCAAAATTGGACAAACTATGAGTTATGAAATACGACCACATCTCTGGTCTGTTTACTAATTACTAGGAATAATTTACTGTCGGTTATTATTAATAAATAATACAAACAAAAAACCTCTAACAACAAATATTTTTATTTTAGCGTTATGTACTCTACTAGGAGTAGGTATTGTAATGTCTCTGAGGATGGCTACTTGGTAATCGAAATGTACATAAGACTAGAATAAAGATATTTGTGGTTAGAGGTTTTTGTTTGCATTACTTTTTATTTGGAACATTTTTCTCTAGTTAGTACGATTTTTCTGTAGATTTTGAGTATACTACGTGTTATTGTAAAAACTTATTATGTACTCCAAATTTGATAAGCATTAGTTTAGTCATTTTATGTTTTGTTGAAAAATAATTTTACCTCTTCAATTAGACGTTAGTATAAATAAATTTGCACTGTCGTAAAAATATAAAAATTTTGTGTACATTTCGTAACGTATAGAACAAGGTATTATGGTTGAATAATTCTAGTCTGTCTAAAAATGTCTTTTGGACTTTCATTAAAAATTATTGTTTATAACAAGTACAGTATTCTGTCATGCACGTTGCATTTGAATGTATGCAGGGGTTACGTTAGCCTTCAACCATTCAAGCAGTTTCTAATTGTAACAAAAACTCATGTTCTGGTTAACAAGAATTGTTGTAGAGAAGACGCACATCCGGTGTTGTGTAGGTTTGAATTTGATTAACGTGTGACAACTTAGTGAAGCAACAAAGTAGGTTGCCCTGCCTTCTAGATAATTGAGTTCAGACTGACAGATTGA
The DNA here is from genome assembly GCA_036971475.1 of Prosapia bicincta. Taxonomy (NCBI): domain Eukaryota; kingdom Metazoa; phylum Arthropoda; class Insecta; order Hemiptera; family Cercopidae; genus Prosapia; species Prosapia bicincta. The sequence goes on along the minus strand of JBAIZL010000376.1, from coordinate 2,234,176 downwards.
ATGAAATTGAATTTATATGTTCTTTCAATTCGGTTTAAGTTTTATGGGGAGAAAAATTAATGCAATAATACAATTTTGTATTAGTATAATTAACAAATCACTTCACTTTTTGCTGTAATTCAGTTTCAGGAAAATTAGAATTTGTTTAAAATTAATATACACTTTAAAAATAAAAGTGTAACAAAGGTGTTTCAGTGACCATCATCGTCAGTGTTTAGAATTACAGTTTAAATTAAAGATAATTTAAATAAAAAAAGATTGTTTTTGTTAGGAGTCCTTTGTAATATTTCTTCAGTTATAATTAAATATCACTTTACATTGAAGATTTCTTATGAAATATTTAGACTTTAACAACTGAGGAAGGATGTCATTGTTACCATAATGTTTACACCCCAAAGAACGGTATATTATATATAATACAATTTAATGCCATTTATACTCTTTTATTAACAAATATTTATACGAAAATAATTTTTTATTCATGAAATTACCAATTTTTTGAAAATTTTGGGTTTATCTATTAGATTTGTTCTGAATCTCATTTTTAGTCTCATTTTCATATTTACAGGCAAATACTTTATGATAAAAGTTCTATTTTTATAGTGGTCCCTAAAATGAGTAATCGTGAATTTGACATATCAGTAGCGATTTTTTTAAAATTTAAAAATGAAATAATGAAAGTATCAAAACTTTACAAATTAGAAACTTCTTTTGAATATTCAAGAATATTCGGTTGTGTAGCGTTGGTTATTTCTGTGTTGTTTATGAAGAATTTGTAGGTTAGATGTTATGTCTATGTAGTCATGTTTTGTGGAGTTGAGATGATCGGCGAACTTTGATTGGTAGTTATTGTTTTTTAGTGCTTTTATATGTTCTTGGTAACGTGTGTAGAATGACCTCCCTGTCTGGCCTATGTAAAAACTGGGGCATGAACTGCAAGTTAGTTTGTAAACTCCAGTGGTGTAGTAAATGTCGTTGATATTGTTGTTGGGTTTGAATTGTTTGTTGAGAGTGTTGTGAGTAGAGTAAGCTATTTTGTAGTTGTATTTTCGTAGTGTGTTAGTTAGATTGTGAGTTTTGGATGATCTGTGTGGTATTGATAAGTATTTTATGGGATTGTCATCTTGTGTGTTAGTATTTGGGTTATTATGTTTATTTTTTTATGACGTCGTCGACGACATCATAATATTATATAAAGGCAACACACGCAGAGCACACATATTTCTAAAACACCTTAATTCTATACACCCAAAACTAACATACACCATCGAAACAGAACAACAAACCTCCCTCAACTTCTTAGTCCTTACAATTAAACGAACAGACAAACAAACACATAAATTCAACATATACCGAAAACCTACCAGTACTAATACGACCATACACAGTTCCTCAAACCACCCACACCAATGTAAACTAGCTGCTTACGACACCATGATATATCGCCTCCTTAAAACACCACTAGACAAAGATGAACACCATCAGGAGTTAAACACCATAAAATATATAGCACAAACAAACGGATACAGCCCAACCATGATTGACAAATTATTGTCTAAATTGATAACAAAAACCCAACAACAAAATCAACGACATTTACAACACCACTGGAGTTTACAAACTAACATGCAGTTCATGCCCCAGTTTTTACATAGGCCAGACAGGGAGGTAATTCTACACGTTACCAGGAACATATAAAAGCACTAAAAAACAAAAACTACCAATCAAATTTCGCTGATCATCTCAACTCCACAAAACGTGACTACATAAACATAACATCTAACCTACAAATTCTTCATAAACAACACAAAAATAACCAACGCTACACAACCGAACAATATGAAATATACAGGCACTTCAAACTACACCCTACACACATACTCAATACACAATTACATTACAACTCTCACGCACTTTTTGACATCATAACTCCTAATACACACAAAATACATCCACACCACCAAAATATCCCACCCCCACCCTAACCTACGTAAACCTTGAGATCAGTTACGGTCTGAGTTGACAAAGGGACACATCTCCCGAAACGACATCCTCAACAAGCAAAGTAAGTGCTACTATAGGCAAGTTTAAAACATTTAAAAGTGTTTAGTGATTACTAGTAGCTCACGCAAAGATGGAATCAACAAATGAAAAAAAATTATAAACTAGATACTTTTATAATTTTTTATATTTTCACACATTAATCATTAATAATTTACTTACAGATGTAAACATATTTAGCTAATTCAAGATACCAGTAAATCCATTTAAAATAAACAATTATCTTTAGTATATTATATTATTACTAAATAGAAAGGAGTCAAAATATAATATATATCGTGATATTTCACGATGTCCATTATTTTTCCGCTGCACTGACAAGTAATAATAATAGCTTCATATATATATATATATATATATATATATATATATATATATATATATATATATATATATATATATATATATACTTTTAAACAATAACTCATGTCTCTGTTTCAAAATTATTTCTGTAATGAAAAAGTTCAAAACACTCATTTACTCCGTAGATGCAAGATTGGGTTGAGACACACAAGTTTTACAAAAGTAAATTGTTTCTTTCCTAATTACTTTTTCCAAACAAACGACCCATCTTGTTCCTCACTCTTTCTTTGATAAGAAGTGGGTTACCTCAAATCTTTTTTCAGGAGGTCCTTGCGGTTTCTGTCCTGGTTTCCTTTTTTTTTTGCTCGGCAACTCTTTCTTCGACCAGATCATTCACGAAGCTATTTCTAAATTTTTCATGGGTCATTGGGTTTCCTTTTCTTTTGCTCGGCAACTCTTTCTTCAACCAGATCATTCACCAAGCTATTTCTAAATTTTTCATGGGTCATTGGCTTTTTGTTGTACTTTGTTTGTACATTCTTGTACAATATGTAGGAAGTAACAATAACCACTTCCAGAAGCCAAAAAGCATTTTTCTATACCACTTTTTAGTTCTCTTTAGGATCTTGTATGAGGAAATGAAGTGGTCTGACCTATCAACTGTTCCCATGTTTTTTGTGTAATCCATTACAACATAATTATTATTCATGAAATCATAAACAATAAATTATTCTTACAGTACAAACAAAGGTCACTCACGTAAACAGTAAACAACTGAAGCAATCACAATGTAAACACAAAATACGACACAGTTGGCAGACACTGCGTCCTGCCGAGTATTCCCGTCATACGCACATGCATAGACCACGTAATGGCGTCTGGTGGCTAAAACAACGGAATGTGAATTGGTAGCACGTGGCCAAGAACAATAAATGTAGCTGAGGAGTTTATTTACACCAAACAAACATTGTCACACATTGTAATGGACTTTAAACAAAAACTTGTATATTCCATATACAAAATATTGATTATATGTGATTTCCCGTAATACACGCTAGCAGAGTTTTCAGCCTTAGAAGAAATCACGTTATACGTGCGCAAAAGGTTAAATGTATTAGAAAAGTGAAAACAAATCATTCCTTTATATTCTGATTTTATTTAGGTAAAAAAACCTATCGACTCGATATATAGGTGACAAATCTTTTATGAAGCTTAAAATTTGCCAATTTAAGAACATATCTGCATCTTTTTAAACAGATGAATTTAAATATACTATAATTAAATAATACTTAACTAAGTGAACACATAAGGCTTTGAGTAGAGGCTTTGCTTTGTAAAAGGAATGATTGTTTCAAAACTTGTCAGCAAGTAAGCCCTTACGTATTCACTTAGTTAAGTATCAATTAATTATAGTTTAATCAGTGAATTCAAGATGATTACAACAAGCAACAGTTTAAATACCAATTTACAGATCTGTTTTAAAAGTAAAATACTACTTTAAAATATCTTTATTTATAATCTAATTATATAAGTGCTACTAACAACTTTACAAAATATTTTAATAAAATTACGTTTATTCGACTCAACCTATAAGAAATTAACTTTATAAAACAAGAAAAAAGATAAAAGCATAGCAAGTATTTAAAGTGGTAATATTAATTGGCTTGCAGAGGTTTACTGTAAAAGCACATTCAAAATGTTTTTATGTAGAGTTCAAATTACTACTTTTTTTTTGAATAAGTGATTAAGGTTCAAATGTGGGAAGTCAAGACCTTACTCAGATTACAACTGGGTTTTTGAACTGATCAAACTAATAATAGATAATAGTTATAATTTTTATAATGTAGATATCATAATCTGTAATATAATTTCCACTTGCAAACAAAAAACAACAAATGAGTTCTTACAGTAATTAATTTTAAATATCCTGAATTATTTTATAATAGAATCTATCATTGTTATTTATACAATAGCTTAAAGTAGAGTTTCATTCTTGTTTAATTAAGGACGGCCATTTTGGGAGCTCTGTATAGCCCTTATCAAGAGTTATTGCTGGACAATAGTACAATACAATATTTCTAAGTATTATTTATTTCCATCTTCACCTGAGTAACTAGGTTTTCGCTTAAAACACTTGAACATATATTAGTATGTTATACTTGCCTATAGTAAACACTCTTGATTATTGAGGATGGCTACTTCCAGAGTTGTGTCTCATTGTCAACTCAGACCTTAACATTGACAATGGGACAATTCTCCCAAAATGGCTGTCCTTGATATAAATAAAAGTATGTAATACTATAGGCAATTGTATCATACTAACATATGTTCAAGTGTTTTAGTGAAATTTTTAATTCTAAGTTAAAAAAGAAAAGATACAATGTAATTATTATTTAATGTAAAAAGCAGGATATAATGGCATGACCTTCACAGATTGTATCAGTCTAATACAACAATACACTTGTTTTAACTGGAAATGTTTAATTATAATAAAAAGAATCAAACGTGAGTATATTATTATATAATTTCAGGGCTCTAATGAACTGCTCAAGACTATAATTAGTGTTTATTTAATTTATTCCTTTTATCGTTGATGTTTCAGCCATTCACATAATCTAATGGCCAATTTCAAGACTACAACATAATTATGTCCATCAATAAAACTATATTATAACACGATTAAAATAATAAACATGCATTTTTATAGTAAAAATTTTTTCCCATAATAATTTCCAACAATAATTATTCATTAAAAACATTTGTCCTCATAAATATTAAAAAGATAAAAGTGTTTTATTGATAGACAGAATTATGCTGGTTATCTGTTATTGTTTTAGTCTTTAAGAAGGTCAAAAAGTCAATGATAAAAGAAATAAAATAAATACTAGTTATTTAATAAGTTTAATACTAGTTATTTACACAGTTCAATAAAGTCTAGTTCAACAAAATCTAGTTTATGTTCAACATGTAAGTGAAAGAAGATGAGTGTTATAGCAATTTCTATTGATAGTATTTGACATATCTACATTATATATTGTTTTCTGTTGATAAGACCGTAACCTGAAAAAATCTTTCCAATTTTGTTTACTTGTTTATTGCCAATAATACAAGTTCAGTGATGTTAATTATCTTTCTAAAAGGAAAATATTTTAACAGTATCTTTGAAAATTTGTTGTTCATGACAAGCTGGTTGATAATCACTTATTATAATACAAAATTACTTGAGACCAAACATTCAATTAATATAAGTTGTTGAAATTATTAACTTGCACTAAGAGATAACGTTTTTGTTTAACGACTTTTTCAGCTTCACGTTTTTGCTACTAGGATCGGTGTAGTTCTGTTTCCCGGTTCCAATTCTTGAAAGTTAGAAGTGGTGTGATTGAAAAATATATGATCTGTACTGTGTTTGTTCATTTAGAATGTCATTTTTAAGTGTGTCTATGAGGTGATTTGCAAAGGTGGATTCACTAGGCGTGTGCTGTGCATTTATCTGTTCCTTATATCTGTCAGTGAAAGATCTACCTGTTTGTCCAATGTAGAATTTATTGCAATCGGTGCATTGTAGGTTGTATACTCCTGGGTTATTGCATGGGTTGGTGTTGTTAGACTTCAATGTTGTGAAAAAGTTGTTAAACAAAAAAGTTACCTCCAAGTACGAGTTAATAATTTTAACAACTTAAATTAGAATGTAATTTTATATTATAATAAGTATCCTTTATTTTGAACATATATAAGCAGAATCATGGTTTTAGCCTCGATGTTTACACTGCATCTCCATCCTGTTCCAACTTGCTGTTTATTATAAAAACAGTTGCAAGCAACATAAATATATTTTGATTTTATGGTATTTATTCACATGGATTATCTTGCTTATGATGTTTAAGTTTAAACCTATATTGAAGTTGCTTGATGTAATCATCTTGAATTCAGTGATTAAACTAATTTTAAAAATACTTAACTAAGTAAGCAACTACATATTCACTTAGTTAAGTATTTTTAAAATTAGGTTAAACCTATATCCTTAGTAATAATATGGGTTGCTAAATATGGTCCCCTAAGTAAGCTCCCTAACATGCATCCTAGTGATCAATCTAGACCCTGATGATGATTGACTTGTTTGTTCGAAAATATGTAAATTGTGTTAGTTTTTATTAAATAAATTTATTTTAAGTTCATCCAGCCATAATATTACTAAATTTAAACATACTTATTTTTATTAGCTTTAGGATTTATTATAAATCCATTCCAACCACGGAGTAATTATAAGATCATTCTCGCAAGGGTTTAGTTTGTAGCAAAACTCCTCTCTTGCTACAGATTTCCGAGCCTCACAATAAAATATCACTTCGATTGTAAACTATAGAAAATATACAAACTTGCCTAAAATAGCACTTATTTGATTCTTAATGAATATGACCATTTGAATGTTTTTTAAAAATATTATAACATTTATTGTTTTATAAAATGTCGTTTTGCCCTTTAACGAAAGATTAAGGATCTCAAGAACACCTAATAATCTCATTGTTTATCAAGAAAGGAGACAGTATCAATAGATTTAATACCTTCTTCTGTCCATAAAAAACCAAAAATCTTTATAATAGCTATTCAGGTGTAATCATCTCCAACAACTTTTTAACACCATCATTAATTACCTATTTGGTCATGTCATAAATGTTTTAAAGTTAACCATCGTGTCAAGCATTATGGACAGGACAACTATGGGATAGGTATACTCATATAAATCAATTTCGATCATTTCCAACTTTTAGAATACTTGTAGTTTCCTCTTTATTTCGATTTAATGGGTATCAGTCAAGAACTTGTAACAAGTGCACTGGCTCTAACACTTACGCATTGCAGACACTTCCTGACCAATGCCAAAAGTGGATGTGCTTATGTCTTCAGTAGAACATACATGTAGATAAATCCAGTACTGGCCGTCAAAAGTTTTAAGCTGAGATATGAAAATTAAGTGGGGAAATACGACTGCTGTGGAAGGAATTTCTCATGTTTTTGATGCTTAGATATGTGCATTGGCTTATTCTACTCTACCTGTAGTAGGGAACAGATTGTAGCTCTTACGGTAGACTATTTTGTTGTCTGTGGGGATTAGTGAAAACTCCCCAAGGAAACTCCTGTGCTTTCGCTTACAAAACTTTGATGGCCTATACATGTGGTGGTATGAGAACAGTATTGTCAATACATATATATATATATATATATATATATATATAATTGGTCTGCACTCTTCAACTGTTGTTGGGTTCACCTCGTCAATGCTAGATGAGATTCTAGCGAAACATCAGAACTACGATTGTATGCACTAGAGAATAAACGGATCTACTCCAGATAATAACTATTAATCATATTTTTCCATCCGTAAAGGAATATGTATTAGCATATATATATATATATATATATATATATATATATATATACAGTCAACTCCCGATTATCCGGGATCGGATCAACCGGGTTGCGGATCAACCGGGATCGTCAGCTCCACTTGAAGCTGTGGGGCGGGAGGAGTCAAATGTGAATGCGGCGGAGGGATGCGAGCACGGGCAGTCGGGGCGTACAGTAACCTTTACGGAATAATTTATAGACTGTCAACTCGCCCGCAGTCGCCACCCCGTGTCCTAAATCCTTCCTACCTGTTTCCGCGCGACGCGCACTGACGGGCAGAGTTTCGGTCAGCATGTCTGAGTTAACGTTATATTTCTTGTTGTCCTTTTATAAATCCACGCGGTTCTATGACGCGCGAATCCCTAATTACGCGTTATCTCCAACGTCAAATCAGATCAGAGCACATCGAAGCATCGAACGTGATGCATGGAGGTGCGATAACCCCGAGCGCGAGCGGCCGTTTTTCGGTGAATAAATCCGACCGCGGAATTACGCGATCGCCCGAGTCGAACGTAAACACTACCCTTCCTCAGTGGTCAGTCTATGCGTTGCTTCTGATCAAAACGAACTGTACAGTAGTGGCGGTACAACAGGAGGCGGTACTATTTATCAGCTGTTTTTACAGTCATTGGGTAGAAGTAGGACTGTGGATATTATGGTATTTGTTTTAACCGTGATTTCGCATTATCCGTGACAGCCCTGCCGGTAATTATCCCGGATAATCGGGAGTTGACTGTATATATATATTCTTGATATTTAACGTTATCCTTGTTTTTCCGTTGCACTGACTTTATGAAGTTAATATATTACTATTGTAAGTAATTTTATCCACCATTAAGTGCAATAATTTTACCTTGAGTGATGAGGCACCTTTCGGTCAATTGACCATTGTCGAATCACTGATGTTTTTCTGTTGTAGATGTTCGGTCTGTGAAGTTGGTGTTTGTTGACGTTACGCGCACTTTTTCTTGATCTGTGTGTATGATGTTTCTATATAGTATGTCTTCTGTATATGTTGTTTGTAGATTCATTAAATTGTTGTGTATGTTTTTATAAATGTGGTATTTTTCTAGTGAGTTTAGTTCTATTGGGTTGTTATTTATTTCAAGTATGGTTAGGTTATTTTCGTAATTTGTTATTCCGTGTTTATGGGATATTAGGTGTACTGCAACATTTGATACTTTAGAATTTTTGTTTTTGAATGCTCTATAATGTTCTTGAAGAACATCCCTAGTACAGTCCCTACCTCCATGCTATGTACACCTCATTCATTCGTACCTTGACAACAGGTGGTTCCAGGCGTCCGTCGAAGGTACTCTTTCCTTGCGACGTCCGATCGAGGCTGGAGTGCCTCAAGGTTCAGTTCTGGGGCTGTTATAGTATCTTGTATACTCCAATGACGTCCCCCTATACCCATCTGTCCGACTGCAACTCTTTGCTGACGACTCCATGTTTCAGTATCGCACCCTTAATGTTAATTTTGGAGTTCGATACATGCAGAGACAAGTAGACCTTCTCCAACCGTGGCTTCGGAAGTGGAGAATTACAGTCAACACGGAAAAAACTGAAGCCGTTTGTTTTAATAACAAACGAGCTTGTCCTTTCGCACAACTCTTTCTCAACAATAATCTCATAGCATGGAAAACCACAGTACGGTATTTAGGGGTGACGCTTGACAACAAGCTCACATTTCAGCCCCATCTCCGACATGCCATTGGAAAGGCTATGGGCGCCTGTCAAAAGCTTTTCCCTGTCATCCGCGGAGCTGGGAACTCCATCCCAATGTCCGTCAGACTGATAGTGTACCAAATGTACATCAGACCCATCATCACCTACGCAGCACCCGCTTGGTACTCTCTTCTGAGCGATGCTTCAAAGAGGAAGCTGCACTCTTTCCAAAACATCACGCTCAGACTAATCACTAACTCCCCGTGGTATGTGAAAAACATGGTAATAGCCGCGGGACTTAACGTCCCATCCCTAGACGATTTCATTGTCAAACTGACTGTCACTCAAAGATCGAGCAGAACGCTCCTTCCATCCGTATCTGTCGGCAATAGTCACAGATCCGGCACCGCCTCCGATGCGCAGGAATCGACCCCTGTGCCTTATTTACAAGCCCCCATGAAGGTCAAAAATCTAAAATCCAAGCCAAAACAAATCCGTCCAATCAACAGTAAAAAAAAAATATATATATATATACAAAGCTCAACACCAAACACCCATGTACAAAATTTAAATGTATATGACCTCACAAATGCCTATAAAGCAATCAGCCAACAAACCACACAGAAAACTATAAAGTCAATACATTAATATCTTATTGCTGTAAATGAGATGTTTCAGAAACGGCACATCATAGGAGCGAGACTACGAGCTCCGTCAAACAAACCAAGGATTGACAATGAGCATAGCGTGTTTGAAATATGTCATGATTTTAGGGGATTTTTGTTTATATGGATTTTTTAAAATATGAAATATCAGATTGTTACCAAGGTACGTCTGCCAAGCTCCTATTTGCTTCAAAAGACAGTATGGTAGAAGATATACATATTTAGTAAAAGTGTGTAAAAAATAGATGTTGATAAGTAGTGTATTTTACTGTAAAACTACAAGAGAAGCAAAAACACTTACCCTGAAGGTAGTCCATATTCTCTGGCAGGTTTAAAATTTTGTTTAATTCGTTGAATACAAAAAAGTAAGTCTCATGAAAATATCAAATTTATATTTAATTTCCTTTTGCATTAAACAATCTAATAATTTGTTTAAAATAAATATTTTCATCTCATCAAATTCTTAAAAATTAATTTGGAAAATTTTCATAAATTTTAATTACCTCCACCCAAGCTAATGGCAGATTGCTGGTGAATCTTTATCACCTTTTATTATAGTCTGAAAAGATCCACTTTGGTGTAAAACCAGTGATAACTTAAACTAGATAGTTATTTCTCGGCAAAAAAAATAAAGAGTAAAATTTCTTAAATAGAGCATCATTGAGTCAGTTCCATAACTTTCAAAGTATAATTATTAAAACTAATTTATACAAATTTGTTTTATATTTATTTTTTAATCTGATTTTTGCCTGTTATTTTAGGTGTTGGATTTTTCACTCGTAAAATTGGCAATGCTGTAAGTCCAATCATTATGTTAACTGAGAACAATGGTGAATATACTCTGTATTCTAACTCAACATTTAAAGACACTAAAACAATCTTCCGTCTGGGAAAAGAGTTTGATGAGGAGACTCCCGATGGACGTATAGTCAAGTCAACCATCACTTTAGAAGATGGAAACCGACTGGTCCACATTCAGAAAGGAGAGACCACAGTTGCTAAAATTGTCAGGACTTTTACAGAAGATGAAGTAAAAATGGTAAGTTAGCCATGTACAAATAATTATTAGGAAATGATTTATTTTAACTTTTTAAGGAAAAAGAAAATAGTAGTACAGTAGAGTCTCGTTAATTCGAGGTAGATGGGACAGAGACCCACTCGAATTACAGTAAACTGAAATTACACGGAAATGCGTTCCTGTGCATTACAAAAAATAGAAGTTTTAATGAAACCTAATACAAAAACTAAAAATGCACTAAATAAGTTTATAGAAATTTATATAAACATATCTTGGAAGCCTGACTCATTTCCTTTGCATACCATATTGATATAAACATATCTTGGAGGCCCGACTCATTTTCTTTGCATACCGTATAGCTATAAACATTTCTTAGAAGCCCAACTCACTCCTTTGCATACCCTATAGCAATAAACATTTCTTGGAAGCCTGACTCATCATTTTGTTCCAAATAGATAAAATAGGCTCAAATAGAAATTAGGCTCGAATTTAACGGAAGCTTGAAATATTGGGACTCGGATTTTCAAGACTCTACTGTACTACTCAACTGGTGCTGCTAGTTTTGGGGAAATGAATCAACTATATCAAACAAAAAGAATCAAACTACTTACAGAACAAATTACAATTTTTGTTTGATAGGATGTCCAAGGCATCATATAAACATGGTGTTATTCTGGGAGCTAGCTGTCAAAAGTCACGGCCCTGCTCAATTATTTGTTAAAAATTTTATTGAAACACGTGGCTGGCATTTTTAAGTGTGAGTTATTATTTAAATCATTGGTACAACAAAAAAGTTGGTTCATTGAAAGAAGTTTATTTTTATGTATTTTAACTATGAGATAAATAAGTCATCATAACTGTAAAACTCAATTTAAAGTTTTCAAAGTTTTACAAAACTTAAAAGAAGAAAAAATCAGAAATATTGAATTTAAATTAGTTATCGAAATCTTGTTGCTGTTCATAACGAACTGGTTGTTAATTCTTATTACACTTTTGCTATTACTTGCGACCAGACTTTTTGTTAACTAAAAGTTGTTACATTGTTAACTTACACTTGGAGGAAACGTTTTCGTCTTACGACTTCTTCAGCCTCTTAATTTTGCCGTTAGGAATGCTGCAGTTGCGCTTCCTCGGTACCATTATTTTGAAAGTTAGAAGTAATGTGATTGTTAAAAATGACATCTTAAATGAACAAACACGGCACAGATCACACATACTCTTTGATCATATCACTTAAGACTGTAATACTGTGATCATATCACAGTATTTATACTGTAATACGTTCATACAAGTTGTTACATTATAGGTTTAAATTGAAAGAAAATGTTATTTTAAAAATTTATTGTAATTTTTCTTTGGTATTTCTAGATCTTAACAGTTGATGACATCGTGTGTACAAGAATCTACAAACCATACAATGGATAGATGTCATACAAAATACTTTCCATGTACTCCATCTTTCAGCCATTTGTTCATATTGTTTTCAGTCATGGAATTTATTTAAAATAACTATTTTCAAATCATCGTGACAACTATACGTTTAGTTTCACAAAGCGATGTTACATTTATAATATCATTTGTTGTTTAACATGTAAGTTGAATGACTAGTATTAGTCTAATACAATGAAATATTTTATGATTTGATATAATTTTGCAATAAATGTTTTTTAAGGCTAATAAAATTCAATAAAGAAATATCGTTTAACTTATTGATTGTAATGTCCTTTGTCAACCAGATTTTTTGGTGTAATAATTTAAATGGATTGTTGTTTTCATATTAAATTTTGTGCGGAATATATGAAAAATGGTTATATAAAAAATGTATTCTCCTATTTTTAATTTAGAAAGAAATGGGTAATTAACAAAGTCATAAAAACTGTTTTTCTTCTTATGGTTTTAAAACCTTAGGGACCATCCCTAAATTACATAGCCCACCTACCTCCTGCATAATGAACTGATAATGGTATTCTACACCCCTCCCCCAATAATTACGTAATGTAGCCTTGTCCTCCTTCTTTACTTAGTTAATTGATTTGAATGCCGAATTTGTTACCTAATAAAGAAGTACATCAAATGTTCCAATAAATATTAGGGTTATAATGAAAAGTAAAAAGAATTTTGATAAATATATCACCTCTCATGTACTGGAAAACAAACAGAAATTATAAAATCAAAATAAACTTTAGGTTATGCATAAAGTCAAGACAATATTAATTTAAACGTAAATTGAAAATATCGTTTTATAAAAATGTGACATTAATCAATTTAAACATAAAATGATTAACCTATTTGCAACATTGTCTAAAGTCTTCTCATCTTCCTACGGAGTAATCAAGAATGCTTCGACAGCTAACACTGGTGATGTGAACTTCAGAAAAAGATATGTATACATAATAAGCCTAATTTTAAAATATACTAAACTCCGTACATTGTTTACAAATTTTAAAAATGTACAAACAATTTAGTTTTATGACGTGTTTGGCCCAGGGAACTCAGAACTTCATCAATCTCGGTCATGTGTAGTACAAATTTTGTACCTCTCGAGATGAATCATGAGTGAGTGTGACCAAGTTTCGGTGTACTTCTGAGTTCATTGGTTCGAGCTGAAAAGATGCTGCCATCAAATTAAAAAATTGTTTCGTTAAAAACTGAAACTGATAACAACTGGCCCTAGCAGGCTGGTGCTTGTTGAGAAACATTTTTCTCCAATAATGCTCATAAATAGGAAGTGTAATAGAGTATTTTAAATACATGTTTTGCAAATAGATTTTATTTGAGTTCATTATTAAGTACATTTTACTTACTCAAAAGTTAAAATGGGGCAAGTTTATTTATTAAATAAAAAGAGATTGTATTGTAGACTGAAATTTATTGTAACTGAAATTACAAGTTACGTAATGCTATTGGATAGGTTTGCCCCTCCTCCTTCCTTAACGATAGACTTAACCCCTCCCTTGCGGCTATACATAATTTAGGGATTGCCCCTTATTGTATTTGCCTCAAGTTTTTAAAAGGTAAGTTAGTTTTTTTTGTTTTATACAAGTTTAATCTGATCCCTGAAGATGTTGACCAGGACTCAAGGTATCTGTACTTAAACAAGCATCGAACTTGCAACAAAAACAATATTTGCATTTTTTTTGCTATTTTTAAATTTATATATTAAAATCTTCATTAATATCATTTCATCTCTTCACATATTAACACTTCCAATACAAAGCATCTAACACAATATGTTTAAAATTATTAAATAGGCACACTATTTAATAACCTAAACCTCCCAATTACATACAAAATTTAGTTATCTAATTTCATTGGTTTATATTTTAATGATCAATTGACTATACATTGTGGTCTCCTTAGGGGAGAAAATATTGATGTTACATATATCTTATCTTTAAAAAAATCTAGCCACTTTTTTCTACAAAAAATGTAGTCAATTCTCAATATACATCGCATATAATTCTAAACTTTAATTACTTACTTTATTTGTTGAACTAAGTTGATACATTTTAACAAAAACAACAAGGTTGATAGATTTTAACAAAAACAACTAAGTTGATAGATTTTAACAAAAACAACTAAGTTGATATATCACAAATATATCATGAATGTAATATAAAATTTACACTTGAAAGAGAAGAACGAAACTCAATAAACGTTTTACATTTTTAACACTATAAAGAATGTTTATAGACTACTTTTCATTCTGGTTGCTTGTCATAATTTTGAAAAATCTTAGTTTATTTGTAATTTTAGAAATTATTAAACGCTGTTATATTTTACATTGGGATCATTTGGATTATGAAGTAATACAGTGGTTTTAGAAATGATGTGCATGTTCATTGATGCTTCAAAAAATTAAAATGTGAGGTGCCCAGAAAGATGTAGAAAAGATGTTCGTCTTCAGTAAAAAAGTAACACAAAAAGGATTAATAATATTTAGTGTGATTCAGCAAATCCTTCCAATTACTTAATGAATGGTTGTGCATAATTTAGTAAGATATTTCACTCCTATGTGATTTTCTGAGTTATTCATCATAAAATTAATAAAAAAAACTTCTCTAATATTTAGTGACATATGCATTATGTAGAGAAATGAATATTAATTTGATAATACTTTAGACAAAGATGTAAACTATTTTTATATGCACAGAGAAATTAACCTACTTACCTAGTTTATATACAAGATATATATATATATGTTTCTTTGTTTAATAATAAAAAACAACTAAGGTTATTCAAATACAAGGATTAATTATTTATTTTATATTCAAAGCTTTTCGTTGATAAACAGTACCAACATCATCAGGAAGGAATAATGCAAGGTAAAAAACATATGTTAAATTATAAATGGAATTGTTGTTAAATTTATACAAATTACAAATATATATGAAGCATTCGAAATATATAAATATAGTAATAAATAACAAAATTAATAAAAGAACAAATACATTCTAAATTTGATACTATATTCAATGTCTATAATGTTAGAAAAATAAACGTGGCAATTTGTACAAATTTAGCAACAATTCTATTTCTAATTTAACATATGTTTTATACCTTGCATTATTGTATTAGTCATTCATTCCTGATGATGTTGGTACTGTTTATCAACGAAAAGCTTTGAACATAATAAATAAATATTTCTTGTGTTTGAATAACCTTAGTTGTTTTTGATATATATATATATAGTACTAAATGCAATATAGGTGGAAAAAATTATTTACAATTAATAATAATAACTTCATAAAGTCAGTGCAATGGAAAAATAATTGACAACGTGAAATATATATATATATATATATATATATATATATATATATATATATATATATATATATATATATATATTGTAACTCCTGAAGATGTTGGTAATGTAAACCAACGAAAACCTTTGAGTTTATTGTTCAATAAATTAAATATTCCTGTATTTGTGTGTATTATTTGATCTTAAAAATATTCTAACAGGAAAACACATTTGATATTCTATATATATATATATATATATATATCATGTTGTCCACCATACTTGAAATAAATGATAACTCAATAGAACTAAACTCACTAGAAAAATACTACATCTATTAAAACATATACAACAGCTTAATGAACCAACAGACAACATACGCAGATGAAGTACTTTTCAAAAGCATCATGAACACAGCACAAGACGAAACATATATGACGTCACCATGGGCGCCCATGTATAATTTTATAGGGGGGGGGGGGCCAAATCTGATACTTGGGGGAATGGGATTCCCTCCATGAGAAGGAGGGTCCGGGGAGATTTTGAAAAATTAGGGTTAAAATGGTGAGTTTTAAGGCACTTTAGAAAATTCTATACTTCTAATTTTTACAGGCTTTTTTGTATCGATTAATTTATTTTTTTATAGAATGAGTGAATCTTTATTCCTTAAAATACTAAAAAATATAATAAAAAGCTTTTTTTTCTTGCGTCATTTCATTTATTATAGGATAGGATAGTAACCGACAAATTACTTTGAGGTTGGAAGTTTTTTAAATATAGGCTATTTCAGTTTTATAAGTGGCGTTTTTTCAATTTTAACCGAGGCATGACAGTCGAATATCTGATTTTATTGAAATATCTCATTAGGTTCAGGGTGTTTGCGTGTTTCAGGAGGAACTGCTCATATAACGCTCAAAATGAGAAAAATGCTTCGTTAGTGAGTTACGACTAGTGAAAGATTTCACCTGCAATTCAGTTACCCCTGTGAAATAAATCAATAAATGTATTGGCCCTACTTAAGTAAGCAGATTCAAATTTTATCCTCCTTAGGCTTTTTCTACTAATTTGAGCAATTAGGGGTAGTTTTCACCCTTGAAAATGAATTTTTAGAGGGTCGAAATATTTAACAATTACAATTAGAGTATCAGACAATCATTATTTTATATCATCTGAACCAAATTTCACTCTTTTTACGCTTTTTTATAGATTTTGACAATAAGGGGTAGTTTTCACGCTTAAAAAATAAAAAGCGCCCGTCGGCACTATATAGATTTTGAAGTAGAGGGTAAGTTGAACTTAATCCCAAATTTGTATGCAAATCGGTCTTTTCCGAAAAATTTGTAGTTTTTTCCTATTTTAAGCTTCGTTTCCTGGACTAATATTGAAGATAAACCAAATTAAAACGTCAATTTCTACAATTCAATTAAAGGTAATGTAACATAGGCTATAGCATATAATAAACTTTTAAAATTAATATGTGGACAAAATGGTATGTTTTGTTTAACTTAACAGAAAAGAAATATACCTAATATGTAATATCTATGTATCGTATTATTATACATAGGAATTCTTTTGAAATTGATTCTTGACGTTTGTTATGTTTCGTTATTAGGAAATGTTTTCACTTACCAATTAGGCTAATAATTTATCAATTTTGTAAATCGTAACACGGTACCATACACTATAGTCAATATATAATCTCCCTGCTTCCTACTTGCACCCAATTCAGTACAACAATGTCGAACGCAGATGACATGCAACAGAGAAGAAATGCAGTGTCAGTCGGAAGGGCCTAGGTTATCCTTCCTGTCACGTTTTCTGGTATCATTGGGATAGCTAGCTCGGATATTAGTCGTGTCCTTTTTAGTTGTTTTCCTTTAATTGTCTGGTCCATTAACCATTAACTGGTCCACATTGACATAATCACATAATATGGATATACGATAGTTTCTGACTTAAAACCTACTTCGTTCAGTCAAAGTGTTAATATAGCAGAATCGCATAAATATACTATTTATATTGTTAATACTGTGAAAATTTATTATAATTAAAATATAGTTCTTCCACACCAGCTGAAAATAAAAAAAGAAATATTTGTACGAAAGTCTTAATAATTTTATTTTTGTATTTTTCTGAGAGCTAGGGGTGGGCCACAGCCCCCCCTTGCCCGTGTGTATGGGCGCCCATGGACGTCACCAAGTACCAACATTACAGACCAAATAACGGCATCAGAAAAATAATTCAGGGATTCAATAATGGTCAAGTGATTGAAAGGTGCCTCATCACAAAAAGTAAAAATTAATTGCACTTAGGGGTGGAATAATTGTTTACAATTAACAATAACTTTATATATATATATATATATATATATATATATATATATATATATATATATATTCTTGAAATTTAATATTATCCATTGTTTTTCCGTTGCACTGACTTTATGAAGTTAATATATTACTAATTTTGAGTAATATTATCCACCATTAAGTGCAATAATTTTACCTTGAGTGATGAGGCACCTTTCGGTCTTTGACCATTGTCGAATCACTCTTGACAATGGTCAAAGACCGAAAGGTGCCTCATCACTCAAGGTAAAATTATTGCACTTAATGGTGGATAATATTACTCAAAATTAGTAATATATTAACTTCATATATATATATATATATATATATATATATATATATATAAATATATAATACCTTATATACTAGCGTCATTTAAACAAGATATTATACAACTACTGTAGGGGCAGACTTGTTAATACTGATCAACGATTTACAATTTAAATTTAGAAAGTTAAAGAAATTTTCACCGTCTAGTTCTTTTACTGAATTTGTTATACTGAGTGTGACAGATACAGAATTTATTGGGCCCACTAATTTAAAAACTTATTGTAAAAAAAAGATAGATAAATAGAACTATACATAACAAATTTCAAAAGTAACACTTTTGACTTATTTTTAACTTCTTCAACGGAAATAATTTCGATAATACCACGTTTTGAGGTTTTATTTATTTACTATTCAATCATGTTATTTTTTAAAAATCACAATAATTATTCTTTGGTTAACAAATTAAAATAGACTGCTTTGCTATCTCTCGGATGGGATTTTTAATTTCTAATACTTAAAACTTTAGAAATTGTAAAAAGTGTTTATAAGAGTGTCCCACATTTATTTATATTATTACTAAGGACATTTTGTAATAGTGGTTACTTCCTTTCAGCCTTTAGCCGGAACTATAAGTGTTATAATAGTGATAAAAAATCCATTATTAAGGATACTTTTCTAAATTCGTAATAATGAAAAAGTAGTTTAGGTATTAGAATTTTGAACACATTTTTTGTTATAAAAGCTTACTCATGTAAACTTTATTAATCTTGAAATAATACAGCATTTTGATTTCACCCACCATTTTTTTTAAACAATAATATTAGAAGATATATTGCCATTATTTATGAATTTGAAACCAGAATTTTAATAAATAATAATAAAAATATATTTTAATGCAATTTTAAAAAATCATATTTTTAGTACAATTCGGATATATTATAATACTTTATAAAAATAGTACCATTAGTTAAACCTTCATAATTATTATTAATGAGTTCGCAGTTTTAAAAAATTATTCTCCAGTAGCTATTTCTGTTAATGAATAACACCTATTTGTGTTAGCTAAAAAACCAAATATCCTTCATGTAGAAATTTTAAAACAAATCTACTCTAAGATATCCTGCCAAACCTACTGGGTCTAGAAATTGAGCTTCAAGCTAAATTTGAGAGTGTGTTTAAGTAAGCGATGGAGGGAGGGAGGTAGGGAGAGAGAGAGAGAGAGAGAGAGAGAATGGGGAAATACAAATTTTATTGTCATGTATAATTACAAAATTCACAGTTAACTATGAGAGTAATTAACATCTGGTGGCCATAACAAATTTATTTCCTGAAACAAAAACAGTTATTTTTAAATATTATAACAATTATTCAAACATAACATAGACCTTATATAAATAAAACAAAAAAAAATTAAACCTTTTCCCAACAATCTAAAGACAATATTTCAACAACACTTTATGACAATCAAAATTCTATATATTCAAATAGATATACAAATATATGTAAAGATGAATCCTTCAGCTGGACACCCTCTCTGTTCTCTATTTCTCAGTAAACCTACAATAAAGGTCACTTATTCATATATTAATTTCTTCATGCAACAATTTTTTAAAATGCAAGCAAAAGTAGATACTGTATTAGGATTTTATGCAACCATAGAAATTAAGTCACCTTTTGTTAGGGCTTTGTATATAAAAATAAAAAATGTACTAACTAATTAATATGGCAAACGGTCTATGTTTTGTAGAAAAAATGCAGTAAACTTACCAAAATCAATTTAAAATTTTGTTGGCTAATCTATTTTTTATTTTAATAACATATTCTTTGTTCAACTGAAGTTTATAAAATGTTATTATTTGTTAACTAACTTATTAAAAATAATTGTGGTAGCAACAATTATATTTGCATTTAAATGGTTAAAATAGTTTTGAATTTTTGACACTGGAAGAGCCCTATGAAAATTAAATACTAATTCTGAGAATAAAATCATTTCTATCTTGTGTAAAGAGCGCTCTTTAAAGCAACTGAGGGTCAATGATAGCAACTGACCTTTGTTAGTAAACATGGAACTAGTTTGTTTAATACTGTTGTGTGACTGATATAAGATACTGACTGTTAACTAACAACTAACACTGACTCTAGAAAATCATACAAAGTTTCCAAAATTAGATATCTGTACAAACTAAACAAATGTCTGAATTACACATATATACCTGAACATCAAGAGCCAACACATCAACTGTAACATTTCCCAGGAGGTCGCCAATGCTTGGAACTGTTCTACCAAAATCTCCATGAACAAATTCTTTTATATAAGTTCCTGCCTGTGTTTTCAATGTCAATTTAAAGTAAGTTGCATCTAAAAAAAAAACACTGAGTTGAAATTAAATTAAAGTAAAGGGAATTTAAAATATCATAGTAAAATACAAACAAATATCAATACCACAAAAAATTGTTTCCAGAATGATACCAACAAAAAGTTACATAGAAGATTTTCCAAGTAAGTTAAAAACTGTTGACGGTGTCAAAATTGGATGGCATTATGCATCACTAGACTAAGCGCCATTTCTTGAAAATGGAGATAACTGCACATTCTGGTGGAGAAATATTGAAACTATAGTACACAAATTCCTCATACTATTCTAGCATCATGTTGTAATAAAAACAAATAAAGATATATACTGACTTTTAACAGCGTATAAACTTGGAAGGCCAATACCTTATTATTTTTTGTTTTGTCCTAATGATGCAGAACACAGTCCAATTGGACTGTTTGCCGATGATGTTAATCCATGGGTTCATTGTGAATGGCACACTTTGGAGACCACAACTAGACCTAGTGCTATGCACATGGTCCACAACAGGTTATCATATGCTGATAAGGTAGGTTTAGTCTAATACAGTTGATAGTAAGGTGATGTAATTGTTATTCCTAAAAGGTGATAATTTCCATTCTGGTGGTGCTTATACTACAGTTTGTTTAAAAAAGAAAATATGAAACTATTGTATAGTGAGTGGTGGTATTATGGTGGGAAACTGCTATAGTAAATGTCAAATATTCACAGAATTTAAAAATGACACATTTTATAACAAAAAAAAAAGAAATAAAACCTCTTCTTATTGTATATTATAACTCAAAGATGATAAGGTGAATTGATAAGACTAACTGATGATGTATTATCCAACAGAGAATAAGGCTTTGTGGTGGTTCATGGAGGTTTTTATCCATGTTTGACATGTGTTCATGCTAAACCATTACTTGGTGCAACCGTCAAAAGATGGATGCTCCACATCTTCAGAATTTCACAACAATGCAAGATGTGGAAGAGCGAAGCCAGCATTGTCTCTACTGGGAGGCTAGGAGAAGAATGACAGAAATGCCAAGATCTGGTATTGGATAAAGTAAAGTAAAGCAGCAGTAACCTGTCACCTCCCAAATCTAGAAAAGAGAACTGCTTTCAGTGGGTGCCTACACATATAGAAGTGTTTCCAAAAGTAGTTCCTGTAAAAGCCTAGAGATCCTTAGAACCACTGAGGGAGTCTGAGAAAACTTTAAATTAATTTGGGGTGCCTGTAAAACGTCTAACAGTTTCGAAAAGTAATGTAAAGTAAAATAGTTGAGACAACTCTCATTATAAATTAATAAGAAATAAATTCTAATTATACATCTTGATTATAATATAAATATTGTAATGTCCTTTTATTATAAAATTCTCCAAAATGTATTATTTCAGAAATTTTCTTTAATAAAATTTCTGTTATTTAGTTCAAGGTAGGTTAGTAAATTTTCTTATTTATTTTAAGATAAATAAATATTCTAGAGCTTTCTTTTTAATAACAAGTTTAATGTATCAAAATAAAAAATTTCTTAGCATTTATAAATTCTATTAATAAATTACAATTTTCTGTTCTTTTTTTAAAAGTTTTATAAATTTGCTATAAGTGTCCTATATTATAATGAGTCTTATTACTCTAAATGCTATCTTTCTTTTGGCAGCAACAGTTTTTATTTAATTTAGTCAAAATTTATTTTAATTTTAGTTTAGCACAAGCTCTCTTAATCTCGGGTTATCTGGTAGGTTTTAAATTTTGAATAATGAAAACTTATTTGGCACTCTAAAGTACAAGAGCAAAAAAATCTAAGCTATAAAATCTTATAAATTATGTTACAAATTAATTTATTTCTAGGTAAAATTGTCCCTTAATATTCTTTCTAAATGTTTTTTATAGTTTGATTTTATAATAAATTCACTGGTTTCTTCTTTTTTTTATAAATGTCTGATTGCAAAATTTCCAAAGTGTAGTAATGGATCTAGCCTAGATACTTGAGTGTTTTAGATTGCAGATTCCACTTTTCGGCCTTTATTAAAATATTTAATAAAATCTTTCTAAATAAATAGTTTCAATTAATTTTCTTGAAAGTATTTTGTACTGTTAATTAAATTCGAGACTAACACTCCCGCACTAAGTTTAAATTCGTGAAATTTTATTGGCCAATTCTAAGGTACGTCTGTCTTGTTCGAGTAGGTTTGTACAACTGATGGGACGCCAAGCCAAGCATTTAAAAATGGCTAAATGATCTATTTCCTTTTTTTTATTGTTGTTACCGGCTTTACTGATGCTGTATTCACTGCCTTTGGTACATTTCATGTTCTTAATAACTGCATTTTAATTTCTTTGCAGGTAACTGCATTTAAATATTATTTTTTTTGACTGTGTATTCAAATTATCAGCTGTTGCCTTCACAATGCGTGCGCACCTCACTGAATATGTTAGCCATCCTGCCTCGGTCAACTCGTGCAATCCAAAATGTTTCACCTTCTTAACACAGTCGATACATTGCTGTGCAAAATCACAAAATTATACAGACCAATTTTTTAAATTATTATCGTATGAGCATTAGCAGTTACAACTACCTTTTAAGTCATGTATTTAAGAACATCAAGAACAAAACAACTAATTGGCGAGAACCGATTTCAGCTGGAGAAAGATTAAGTATAACACTAGATAAGGTTCAGTGGCCATTTATGTATAGCTGCAAAACTTAAAACAATATTACATTTCAATGAAATAAAAATTAGTTTTTAAACAAATAAAATGTTATAGTTCAAGTGCCGATTTATCATTGAAATCAAATGTTTTTCTGACATACTATAGCATTATAATAAAAGACTATTCAGAGGAACAAAAACAAAAAATACAAAGAAAAATAATAATTATATAAATATGGGAGCACTCTTGAGAAACGCATATACAAACAACAAATACTACTGGCAACTGAGAAACTGAGCAACTAGTTTACAGCATGTTGTGACTGGAGCAACTCTAGTTTCTGTGTCATTCGCTAGTTGCGTTGCTAACACTTCACTTTGAACATGTGCATTCAACTCTAAATGCTGTGTAAAAGCGACTTTAGTTTGTGTTGCCATCAACAGTTGCCTTCTGTATGTCCGCAGCCCTAAAGTAATCCACAAAATATAAAACAAGAATAAGTTTACTGAAATATCCACAAATGAGGAGCTGAAACCAATGTTTAAACAAGGGTCCACAAACTTTAGTTAAAAAAAAAGACATAAGTTTTATATCCCGCGTTATGGGTCACGGTACAGAAGCTATTAATTGCTTTCCCATGTTTGAGTACAATATAATATGGAGATATGCAAATGTTGCTGTTATGAGCCTCTGTAAAAAGTGAGTCGATATTAGTGCTCAAGGAGATATGCAAATGTTGCTGTTATGACGCTCTATAAAAAGTGAGTAGATATTAGTGCTCAAGGAGATTTGCAAATGTTGCTGTTATGAGGCTCTATAAAAAGTGAGTAGATCTTAGTGCTCAAGGAGATATGCAAATGTTGCTGTTATGAGCCTCTATTAAAAGTGAGTAGATATTAGGGCTCAAGGAGATATGCAAATGTTGCTGTTATGAGCCTCTATAAAAAGTGAGTAGATATTAGTGCTCAAGGAGATATGCAAATGTTGCTGTTATGAGGTTCTATAAAAAGTTAGTAGATATTAGTGCTCAAGCAACTACGCAATTGCTACTAACGTAAAGTTGATTACGGTAACGTTTCTTTTTTATATATTACCAGCAAACTAGTACTTTACCACCAAATAGTTCTGAGAGAAAACAGTTCTAATTGTTACCGTGAGAGACCGACTGTTGACTAATAATATAATAGCTGAAACCGAGAAAAGTTCGATATTTCCGATATAGTTTTAATAGGAAATAAGTCCAGTCATTGAGAGAGACCCGGACTAGCGACTCGAAATAGATCTTCCTGGCAACCAACGGAATACATCCGGCCGAATGGTAGCTTCCTGAGGAAACCAGTAATAGGTAACGCATAAGTAACGACTCAACAGGTAAACAACTCATTTGATATTCTTTTATATTTGTTAATAATTCGTACATTTATTTGCATGCTCTGTCCATGGTCCATAGAGGATTTTATGTCTGTTAATTGTGCTCAACAGTATTTTAGAGTTAATTTCAATGACTTCCAGTTTTATTAAATCCGCTGTAGCGTGTCAAAATGGTAGTAGAGCATGGTTTGTAAAATAATTTACAAATTTTTTTAATAAATAAAAGAGAAAATAAAAAATTTTAACTAACGAATAAAGAGACACATATTTTTGTAGCTATAATTTATAATTATAATTCCGGAAAATATTGTGTTAAGTCTAACGATAATTGAATCCATAGTTTTAGTTTTTTAAAATAAAATTTATGTACTAAATGTACAAATAGTTGCTAAAAATATGAAAAGTAAATCGCAGAAAGAATTGCGTAGTTGTAATCTACTCTTATCTTATCTTAAGTAAACACCTCTGTTTAGTTTTTATTAAACCGAAGTTAATTTTAGAGAAACTGTAGCTGTATTTATTTGAACGCTGTATCTATTTCAATATATTAGCCATACAATATCAAAAAGACTATAATAATTTTTATTCATTTAATTTTTTTTCTCGCCTATGTCATCCTTGCGACTTTATTGTGTATATCTGTGATATAAAAAAAAATATCCCTTACTGTCAAGTGTAGTTAAAGAACAAAAAATATAAATTAAGGAACAATATGAAGTCTCAAATGAAATATACCGACCAAATGACCCAAACCCCCGAGTCGGCAGTAGCCGGGTCTAGTAAAGAAGGAGCAGTCCCGAAAACTGAAACCAAACCAGATCAATTAAGTAAGGAGTCGCCGCTACCGTGAATAAGTTTTAGACCTCTTTTATTCCAAGCTTCGGCACCTGGTCGAATGTCAGATCAACAGCCTACCATTTACAGTCGGGCTGGAACTGAAAGTATTAATTAGATTTCTGCGGTCAAGTATGAATCTCTGCAAGCTGTACCCAGATATTCGGTCAAATATCTTTACTGTACTCTCTCCGAATACCCAGGGATCCCTAGGGTCGTCTAACATGGCATACCGCGTTTTCCTCCTTTCATCGTGAAGTATTAGAAGCTTTCGTACCTCGAAAACGCCTTAATGAACTTATTCAATCTCTCGTCTATAGACCTCAAGGCCTGCAAGAGAGCCTCATCAAGTACATTGTGGACATAAAGGAAACTGCTGAGTTATTGCAGGTAAATCTAACCGAGAGGGAGATCAACGAGGTATTTATAGAAGGTCTGTTCCTCGCTGTGAGGAATTGTTTGAATTTTGCCATAAGCCCCACTAATTTCTCAGACTTGGACAAAATGTGTACGGTAGTGAGTAACATCGAATATAATGATCATATCCGCCTTAAGCAAAACCCTGTCACATCGAAAACCCAAACTAGTTAATTTGCAGGACCTCAGCCAACATGCCGGACATGCTACGCCTGTGGACGTGTCGGGCGTAGCGCTAGGGACTGTAGAGCCAGGCCAGGACCCAGGTGGTAAATCAATAATGATTTATAGGCAGAAAAGTAGTTGAGTCCCGAACAATTGATGGACGCGCCATTGTTCAGAGGACCAGTGCTATTAGATAAGCCTACCCTACTATTATTTCGTGTATTCTATATTGTATGTGCCATAATAAATATATACACAGTTATTGTTATTTTGTTTGTGCCGATTGTCATCGTAATTATTATATGTCATAGATAGTAAGGTACTGTTTAAAAAGGAAGCTACCAGACTCTCACTTCACGCGAGTTGCAGGCATAGCGAGCCATACCCGATGTGATGTGTAACTCCCTTATATATATATATATATATATATATATATATATATATATATATATATATATATATATATATATTATAAAGATTATTCTGTTACGCAATACAACGATGTTTATTATTATTATTTATTTGAATGATGATATTTAATTTCTATTTTTAAAACCAAAAAACTACTCAGGAACAATTCATAATTCTTTATTATCACAATTTTTATTTCAACATTTAAACAATACACAGAACAAAAATAAACTTAACAAATTTTAACACAATATACTAAACTCACTTTCTTTGATTTTTAGTTACAAATTTTCTTATACCCTAGGCTAATTTTAAGATCTCTTACTATCTCGGGGTTTATAGGCATGGGCTATATTTTTTAATTCTTTTGTTAATTAAATAAATTTTGAAAAACAATATTAAATTTTGAAATTAGTTTTAATAAATATTTTCCTGATGGAAAAACTTTAATTTGGAATAAGCAAAAAGGCGAAACTATTTGAACTGGATTATGATTCTTCCTACTATCTATCAATTAAATCCAAGATATTCTAATGTACAAATTTAAACTTCCCTATTATCTTAAGAGTCCACTAAAGTTTATTTTTTATAGCGCTATATACTTAACTTATCAAATATCGAAATTCTGCAGGTCGCTTACGTAAGATTCCGTTCTCTTCAAATTTCACTTTTTACACACTTAAATTCGTTTTAGTTCCTTCAAATTATATTACCACTGTACTTTATCTTTAAATTCACTTCTCCTTATTTAAAATTGCCAAGTTTCTTCACAAATCTGTATAATTTTGACGGCTTTTTTCAAAAGGAATTTTGACTGGTCATGGCAGGTCCCATCTCGTAGCGTCACCACGCTATAACCAACTAACGCGTCTTTAGATTTTTAATAATGTTTAAAATATGGCGGCTTCTCCTTCTTCTAAAACACATGTTGCTATAATTTAGTTCGATTCCTTCCCACTAGAGTCGACTGTCTCTGCCCTACTTTCTTCTGTTTCTACAGCTGATGCAATAACGCGATTGTTTTCACTAGTTTTAATTTTTGTTAACATACTGTTTCAATTTTCCGATCCTTAACAAACCTTCCAGTGTTTATTTAATTACTATTATTTGTGTGTGAAGTGTCTTTGCGTTTTACTTTTGTAATAATTCCGAAATGTGTGTGTTTTGAGCTGAATTCATAGAACATAACCTCTCATTGTTTACAATCGTTTTTCATTTTCTCCTTCAAGTAATTACTTATGCCCTATGTTATATAATTATATATAATTATTATTAGATTATCTTGTTTTAATTTATGTGTTAGGGGTTTTGATATAACAAATTTCCTAATCGATTTTACAGTTCAAATACCTTGTTTACAATTCTAGGCTTTTACCTAAATTTAGTTTCAATTTAATCTAATCAATCTTTTAATGAATTTCTTTTTTTAAATTTTGTGTGGGTTATTTCTAATCTATTTTTTCAATTTTTAAAGAACATTATATAGCCCATTCTATAAATGTTACTATATATATATATATATATATATATATATATATATATATATATATATATATATATATGTGTGTGTGTGTGTGTGTGTGTGTGTGTGTGTGTGTGTGTGTGTGTGTGTGTGTATAACAATAGACTATATTAATATTTATTTGTATTGTATATTGTTTGTGGTATATTTATGTTAGTTTGGAAAAAGATATATATCTATTTATATGGTTATATATTTGTTAATGTTTGGGATGCACACACAGGATGCAATAGACGGCTTATTCGGTGGTTACTCTCGAGGCAAAGCTCCGGCATTGTTCGACCAATTTAAATGAGGTAAACGATTTAATATTCTTTTATATTTGTTAATAATTCGTACATTTATTTGCACGGACTGTCCACAGCCCGTAGAGGATTTTATGTCTGTTAATTGTGCTCAACGGTATTTTAGAGTTAATATCAATGATTTCCCGTTTTATTAAATTCTCTGACGGCAGTAGCGTGTCATTTCAAATAATCTCATATTATCCCACGAGATTCATCCACCTCATTAAATAATGTGTAAGTTGAATTTGTAATTTTTCAATGTAGTTTATAATGCATTTCACTTAGGAATAGTGGCCAGAATTTGCTTTGAGAAGTAGGAAGTGGTCATAATAATTTTGGAAACAACTGGCATATAAACATTGAAGAGAATAAAGCAAACAGAGCGTTTTGCTATTACTACTACAAGAAAGCTTATTTCATGTATAACAAAATGGTACACATATACAGGCGATGAACGAGGACAATATTTAGACGGCTGCAAGCATCCTAATGACAGTTTGCACTTGTTTATATACGAGGGTTATTCATTAAATAGGGTTCCCTATATAGCTAAGAAAGAATATGATGTGCTAGGAGAAATCTGGTAACAATGTCTTACTTATCAACTCCCCCTCTCTCTGTCCCACCCACTCCTGCCTCGCTACATTGCTCAGTGCTGGCGTTCGTACTTGGAGCTCCCTATCGCTGTTACCGCCACAACTCATAACATTTTAACCAAAAAATTAGGCTATCACAAAGCGTATGCGCGGTGGGTACCGTGAATGCTTACAGAAAGTCACTAATAGCAAAAATGTCGAGTGTACCCAGCATTTTTTACAACAATGTGAAGACAAGAAAGAAGAATTCTCGGATTCCATTCTTACAGGCGATGAAACATGGGCATTTCACTTTACCCCCGAAATCAAGCAGCACTCGAATAGCGTCACTCGAAGAAGTTTAAACAAACACAGTCTGCTTTTCAAATTTTTTAAATTCTGCATGTACTTCCAAACAGTATTATCTAAACATGTAGATCTAACCTGATAAAGTTGATTTATTCTTGCCTACAACTATGTGCAAGATGAAATTTGTCCTTATTTTTACCATATCTCTATAGGTTGGTTAAATCTTTATACTTAAATCTACACATTAAAACTTACATACATACCTTACGTTTCTTAGCTAATTTCGGTTTACACGAAGACATCATATTTTCACTGAGTTATTAAGAAACAATTAATGATGAAAACTGTGTAGTTGAAAGTCATTCGAAACAGTTTCTTATATTTTAAAGTTATCATTAAATCTCATGGGAACATTTCAAAACTTGACAACCTTTAATAAATAAAAAATTCCTTAAAAATAGCTTTACAAAATGTGTTAAAAAAGAACATTAAAATTATTTTGTAAGTGGTATTTCATAAAAATATATTCTAACCTTCACAAGATTTAGTAGGAGTTGCAGTAATCTCGTAAACTTGTTTTAACCTAGTTGCCACTGGTCGTCGATGAAGGACACGAACTGGTGTACGTTGTTTCAGAGTAAGAGGTGCCATGGATGAAAGACTTTCTATTTTACTAGTATTAACACCCCAAGCTATGCAATATGCAGAATATTCTTTGGTTTTTGATTCTTCACCTTCTTTTAGCTTGGTCAAACTATCCCTGTAAATAAAATTTATATATTTATTCAGTTTAAGGTATTAGTATTGTAGTAAAATTTTATTCTTTTAAGAGGCAGAAAATAATGTATAAAATGAAATTAAAATTATATCAATATTAAAGGCCACTTGCATTATGTTCATATTTATATATAGTCATTCTAAACCTAGATTAAACACCTACTATTGTCATTTTATACTCTAAACCAGCCAAACAATGGCCTAAGAACCACAACCGGCCGTAAAAGACATTTTCTTAAATATTCAGTGTTTAAATGTTTAAAACAAAATTAGAGAACAAATTAAAAAATAACGACACATTTTTGGGAATTTTTTTAGTTTAATATTAGCAATAATGTTCACATAAACATAATATAGATAGGAAGAGCCACTAATTATTTTCTTGTTTTTAAGTTATATCTTTTAACAATAGCAGTTAAATTGATTGTTTATGAAACTCAGATTCAAGAAATGTGTAATATTAGTTAGAGTAAGTGGTAATGGTTTCTAACCGTGACAACTATATTTGGTTTTATACCAGAACTTTTTTCTTAATGAAATAATGATAGTAAAAAAATATTGAGCAATAATATATATATAAATAATAATAAATATTAAATAACAATAATACTGTTGCATAAGTCTAAGAGAAAATGGCCTGCCAACTGTACTTTTCATACCCTCATAGAAAGTATTCTATAACCCCCATAGAAGAAAGTTTGATCCGGTCAGCTCTTAACTGGCATGCATATTTTGTAGCCATTGAGGACTAATTTTAAATATATTTTTAATTAAAAAAAGACCTCTTATATGCCATTTTGGAAAATAAGTTGTAGAATTTTACAAACAGAAAATGTTACTTTTTACATGCTTGTTATTTTTTGTAGATATATTTTACAAGTCATTTTAAAACACCAAAAAACAAACATTTATCTGGGAATAAGAAAACATATATCAGTTGAAAAGAGAATATATGTGAAAGATACAATTATGAAAATATAAACATTTTTTCTAGGCTCAGTAAAATTTTAGGAAATAATTTTGAACAAAAGATTTACAGAGGTATTTTTTGTAGAATCTAAGCCTTCCAGTAGATAAGCAAGTACTAAATATACTAATCAAATAGGGGAAATAATTGCTCATAAAACTAAATGCAGTTAACCCATAGCACTCGACTACCAGGGGAGCTTAGCGTATATTGCCGTTTACTCGTATGTCGGGGGTCACCCGTCACAATTTTCAAATGCCTATAACTTGTCTGCGGCAATGCTCCTGACATTCAATCTTTTACCGTTTGGTGCTACACTCTATTGACAATAATTTGAACTAAATTGAAAATATCTACAAATATGAGAGTCATCACAAAATCTAGTTTGCTGCTACATGGTAAGCTGCAAGTAGGTTACAGTTTGCAGGTTATTTGTTTACTCGTAGTTTGCCATAGCTTCACGTGCAATTAGTGATTCAGAAATTCCTGATCTTTTACTTGATCCTGATTTATTAGAATGTAGTTCAGTTTCATAAACAAAATAACTAAACCAACAGTTATTTGTAAATATAAACAGTTTATGGGTGATGTAGATTTAGTTGATCACTACAATGAACTGTACAGTTTTATGAGACGAACAAATAAATGTTGGAGAAAAATGTTTTTCTGGCTATTATATGTAGCTGTAGTAAACAGTTTTATTATCTATAAAATCATATACATACTATATTAGTAAATAAAAATAGCTTAGTTTACTAAAATAATGCGAGAGAAAACAAAGTTTCCCATAAACAATAATGCAACTTGCAGGTGAGGAATTTGTCTCAATTTAATTACAAGTGGGGAAGCAAAGCAGGTTAAAGAAATTCGAATCCTTAGGGTTAAAGACATTTTACATAACCAATAACTCCCTTTAAACCTAACATTTTGAAAAATAAGATATTTTATTCCAAGTATATAAAGACAGTAACAAATAAATCATTTTTAAATCTCTTACTACATATTATAATTTAAAACATCAACTGTTGCACTTTATTTTTCTTTATAATAATTCATACAGAACATAAAAACTAGGGATGGGCCGATTCCGATTCTCGATTCCAGGAATCGTCGATTCTAGGTGGTATCGAGGAATCGTCGATACTCGATTCTTCATCATAAAAGCGTCGATTCCGATTCCTATTTTGTTAACTATTAAAATATGCGTGTGGAGTAATTTATTACCAAACAAAATTTATTACCAAAATTTATTATATTTATGTGGAAAAATAATTAATTACCAACTATGTCTTATTTATGTATTAGTTGATTTGAATGAATTAAATGATTAAAGTAAACGAAAATATTATTATTTATGAAGCAACAGCAATCAAGATCGTAACCATTTCTGGTCGTTTGACATCGCTCGTCTCTCTCTCTCTCTCTCTCTCACTAAATGTCAGAACAAAACACAAAAAAGTACAGTAAAAACTCGATTAACCGTCACCGTCAGAACCGTGGCCATGACGGTTGAGCGAATAGACGGATAACAGAAACACCGTATTATTCCTCCGAAACTTCTTAATAAATTATATTATAGACAGATATCACTCTCACGGTTGAAGGTTTTGTGTAGCCTATTACATTAAAACAGAACTTTTTAAAGGTTTTGCCATATGACCAAGATGTTAACTAAATTAATTATTAGAGAACTAGCTTGTAAGCTAATATAACTTGAAAGAATCGAGAATCGACTAAAGAATCGAGAATCGAAAGGAAAATTTTAGAAACGGAATCGGAATCGGAATCGAAAATTTTAGGAATCGGCCCATCCCTAATAAAAACAATAAATAAAGCTAAACTCTTTTTAAATAAGATATTGTATACACCTTTTAAATCTAATACTTATCAGCACAAGAACAACACAATCTATTTATACTTTTAAAATATTTTTTCTGTACTACATACTTTGTTACAACCTGCAAATTTCTAACTCCTACAATTCCATCTTGAGTCTTGTTGATAATATTTTCAAGAGATCTAAAATCTTCAAAATTAAATTTAGTCTTGTGTGGGTCCAATAATTCAACTGCAAATGGTCGTCCTTTCCCAATCATCCGCACATCAACATCTTCTCGTCCAGATGCCAAAAATTTATTACCTAAAAAAATTATTTATATAATTAAACAGCAGATTTTTTTAGTTTCAATTTTAAATTGCAACTGATCGTTGAAAACAAATATTTTTTAACCAAAATAAAAAAAACATACCTTGGGATCTAGATAGTTTTTGTATAGGATCAGCAATGATTTCTTGTACAGAACTATTCATTCGTCTTATTCCATTTAGAATCCAAGGTGTCTGAGGCAAAGCTCGAGAATATTTGTTATAGCGACCTGGAAATAACATGTCATTAAGCAATTAAAACAAATAAGCTTTAGTCTGTAATTAACAGTACAATTAGAGCAGGTTGGGTTAGGCCCCAAAAGGTTAACAAGACCCAACATAGATAAATGTGCTGTTAAAATGCAACTAACCATAAAAAACTTTTTCTTTAAAACATTTTGAAATAGTAGCACAAAATCACAGCAACTTACTTCTATTTTAAGGAGGCAATTTAACAACAGAGTTGCCAAAAAATAATGGGAATTTTTAACAAAAATAGTGGAATTTATCAGATCTAACTAAACTCAAGAGGTGGAGCCTGATAAAGACAGTTTCCCATGAGTAGAAAATCAACAAATAAGCATTTCCTAAGCGGTTGTTTGGAGGTTAAAGGATACACAACCCATCTGTATACATAGCAGACTTTTGTTGTTATTAGGATGAGAATAACTCTATCTATAGCAGTCGTGATGGTTAATTGCAAATGAAAATTCAACAATTAATTTTTTGGGGACATCTGTACAGGAGCACTGGAATAGCAGTCGAGTTGGTTAATTAGAAATGAAAATTCAACTATTAATTTTGTTGGGAACATGCATACAGGAGCAGTGGAATAGCATTTGAGATTATTAACTGAATTCTTGAATTTGTAGTCCATTACGTTTGGTGAATTTTAATTGGAAATGAGATTTCAACAATTAATTTTGTTGGGGACGTGTGTACAGGAGTACTGGAATAGCAGTTGAGATGGTTAATTGAAATTGAGAATTCGACAGTTAACTTTGTTGGGGACATGCATACAGGGAGGACTGGAATCCTGCTCTCTGAAGGATAGCTCCTAACTAAATCTTCTATTTATTTATCTATTTTTAAATGTCAAATGATCCTAGGTTTTGAGGATATTGAAGATAAAACCAGCATGAGTAAATTTGCAGAAATTTTAATCAGCAATAAACCATTAAACTATCTTAGCAACATTATCTTCATAAATCATTATAAATGAAAACTCTTTTTCATAAATAAAAAACTGATAATTCAACTTCAATGTTTTTTAAGAAAGATTACTGCAGTCTTATCAGCAATTTATCTAAAATAAAACAACACCTTCCTCTGTAACTTTAGAATCATCAAATCAACCATAAAATAAATATAAAAGAACTTTTACTTTTACAAGGAACTACTTTCCGATTCTCGCAATAATTCCTAGACAGCTGGTGAGGATATTTGTATATACAATAACATGTATCATTTAGACTCAAATATATTGAGCTGAATTCGCATTAGTTTTAAGATACTCCTTCTATAAACTTTCAATAAGTAGAATCTCTGTCATAATTCCATGTGACAAAAAGATTTATATGAAAGAGTGATTTTAACATTCTGACAAATATTACCGTATATGCACACACAAAAAACAGTACTGAAAACAGTTGTAAGATTACATTTTATTATATTTACAAACACTTACAAGGAAAAAAGCCAAATCAGATAGACTTGGATATGAACATGTTATATATCACCTCCGCTCAATTTGAGATAACACTCGAACCATTCTTGAAGGTTTTGTA
The DNA here is from genome assembly GCA_036971475.1 of Prosapia bicincta. NCBI lineage: Eukaryota > Metazoa > Arthropoda > Insecta > Hemiptera > Cercopidae > Prosapia > Prosapia bicincta. Next base: position 2,199,128 of record JBAIZL010000376.1, on the reverse strand, counting down.
TTATTCTGGTAAAGAGGGGTTGTTTTGTGCTCGTTATACACGTGGTTATTTTCCTGTTGTTGGACTAAAAAACCCCACAGATAGTGATTAAACAATAGCAATCAAGCCAAAGAACCTGTAGCAAGTCAAGTAACCCCTTCCACCCATTGTCAAGTTTGATCCTATTCCTTCATTCAGTCTGCCTGCCACCCAAGTTTGAGAATTAATTATTGTTTTGACACCGAGTTGGAAAAATGTTGAGTATAAAAAAGCAGCATGTGAATTTAAAATTTTTAACTTGGAAAATGTGCAACAGAAATCTTTTTAATGTTATTACTGTCGAAGTGTACAATGATCATTATATATCATGAACACAAGTGCTTGAGAGGTATAATAAACAATTTAAAGTTAGCTGTGAAGACACGAGTGATGAAACATACTAGCATCTTCAGCAAAAATTGCCGTTAACACTGGAGTGCTTGTGTGGAATTTTTGGATCACGAGTACTCACGTGGCCTACTATTGCAGTCTATTTTGTGTTTTTTTTTTACAGATCTTGTCTAGCCAATAACATTTTACTCCAAAATATGAACAGTGTAGTTATATGCATGTTTTGAATTAAAATTAAAAATCTCTGTTGAGATATGTTTTCTCCTGTTCTCTCTCTCCGACATGTTTCACCACTAATAACAAACACCACAGAATATTTACTACAATAAAAAACCTTAAATTATAACACAAAACAGTAAAAGATGTAATGAAGAATGGAAAATCAAGTTGTCACAAGAGTACTCGCATGGATTACAATAATAGGCCACACACTAATATAAAAATTTGTAAATAATCAATACACTCACATTGACTAATACCACTTCACTGAGTGTGATCTAGTGATGGGGGGGGGGGGTTAAGTAAAGAAAGCCTCAAGGTTGTGCAATGTTGCCAACCCACTGAAACATAAAAAACAAACACCCTTGGACTACATTAGTAGACCATATGAGCACTCCAGTGTCAAGATAAAAAAAAATTGGTAACCTTCGGTATATTCATTGTATGACTGTCAGAGCATACTTGAAATAGAAGCAATAGAATTCTTTGTAAATAGAAGCAATGTCTAAGATTACAAATCATGAAGACAGTGTGTTCACAAATATGGTTCCATAATTTCTTAATACTAGACAGAAATAACTCCATGAAAACATTTGTTTTGACATCCTTGAAAATATCAAAAGTGATCCTAGATTCTTAGAAAACATTATCATTTTTGTTAAATCAAGGTTTCTTGCTTATGGTCCTGCAAACATACATCAATCGATGCGTTTGAAATGTCTTAATGCCGTAATTCTTCACAGCGACAAAATCATTTACAAATGACAAATTAATATTCAAAGTCACGATTGTTTTTTTTTTTTTTAATATTAAAGGTATTGTGGGCATGGGTTGGTTCTGAGAGGGACAAACAATTTATCAAAATGACTACTTTAAAATTCTGACTACTCTACATGATCATTTATGGAGGAAGATATTTATGGCCAAAGACAACATCCCCATATCAGCACTACTTGCCTGATTTAGCCCCTGTGAGTTTTGACATCAACCATTATGTTGGTACAGATATATAGACAACATCTTCGTAATCTGGACACAGGGAATCTCAACACTGGAAAGTTTTTTAAGGGCTTATCACTATTCTCTACACTTCAATTCACCTGGGAGAAATCTACAGCAACAATCACCTTCTTAGATGTAGATGTAACAATCAAAGATAGGAATATCTATACAGGTGTCCACATCAAACCGACAAACCATCTACAATGCCTACATTTCAATAGCAACCACCCTATGAATATAAAAAGGTTCATGCCATACAGTCAGGCAATCAGGGGCAAGAGAATTTGTTCCAACGATATAGCATTGGAGGACTTTAATAGAAAGACCTTACTAGCTTTCCAAAAAAGAGGATATCCTAAACAACTTGTTGAGGATCAAATCCGCTTAGCTCAATCATCTGATAAACCCAGACCACCTGTGAAAGACAACAAACTGTCTTTAGTTACAGATTACCATCCAGGCCTACAGAAGCTGAACAAAATGTTAAAGGATGACTTTAAGATTCTTCAACCTTCCACCCACACCAAAAATCTTTTCTCAAATCCACCACATATTTGGTTAAGACAACCTTTTAATTTGAAAAATATTTTAGTACATCCAAAATTATCAGATCCAATTACTGACAAACCGCCTAAACTTCCTCATGGCTCCTTTCCGTGCAATAGACCTAGATGCAAGACATGTCCAATACACATCCCAACAAATAGTTTCCATAGCCTAGCAACTACTGTGGATTTCAAGATTCATGGTCATCATACTTGTACATCCAAAAATTTAATATACCAGTTGCAATGTAAATTTTGCCCGGCAAAGTAAATAGGCCTTACCACGGATGGTCTGAGCATCAGAATGAATGGCCACAGACATGACGTTGGAACCATGAACATAGACAGGCCAACTGCTCAACACGCTGCTAGTCACATCATATCTTTCAATGATTGCTATACCACCAAAATAATTAAGGCCCTCCCCCCTGATTGCAACCCTTCAGAATTGTGAAGATGGGAGTTGTCGTACCAGTGGTACACCAAATCTAGAGAGTCTCCTAACCTCAACATCAGGTAAAACTCCCTTTACCTTCCCCCTTTGGGACAGAGACTGTAGATAGAGACTTGATGAGTTTCTTAATAAGTTTTTATTAAGTTGAAACAATTGAATGAGTTTAACACATTCGCTACCGCAATGTTAACAAAATAACTATTGGTATAGACCAGCCGACTCACATATGTGCCGTACGGCCTCTCGCCCTAGACCGACATCCCACATGTGCGCTGCTCGGAGTAGTTAAAATGGACCAACGTCTCATATTTGGGATACTGTTTGAGCGCTACTTTTATTCCTCTGACAAATGATAAACCTCAGTGGTTTATTTCAACGGTTTGATATATTCGTATCTGTCTGTAGACATGTCTCACTTTAATGTGGGACATTTGGTCTTTCAGTTATCAAGGTCAATGACATCAAAATGACACCCTTGTTTACCCCCTCATGCCACTGAGGCAGTTTTTGTTTTGAATGATCACGTTTTACTAGGTTTACTCTAAATGACATTTATCACAAAAGATGAAAACTTATCACAAGTGATTAGTAAGTTTGTAAATATTATATACTGTATTTAGAAATCAAATGTAAACATATTTTGTCTCTCTTACAATAATATTTATATTGTGTTTTTTTTTATATATATAAGAGCCTATATAAGCAACCAGTCTAGTATGACCAGCCAAGACAGTTATTTGGCTGTTTGTTGATATTAGCTTTTATAGTGACTCTTACGTGGGACGCTCGCTCGACGATACGATTTCATGCGATAGACCGACCTGTTCATAAATGTGCTATCCCAAAAAATACTAAAAACAGCAAAAACAAAAATATACATTCAACAAACATACTTGTAGTGTTTTTATGTAGTATATTAACTTATTACAACAACATTCCACTTTTGGTCTGTAACGAAGGTCAGACCCCATATTACCGCTATCTATGTGGAAAGATCAAATTTCTACTGCCAGTCTGTCGAGAGAAACCAGACGGTGCATATATGCACCGTTCGTTAGCGAACATGTTAATTAAGTTGATTAGGTTGAATTGGTTGTTTGAAGTGTTTTAAATGTTAACACTAGTGACATTAAAAGCTGGTTGGAAATAGACAATGATGGGGGTTACATGGAGCTTACTGAAGAGAAAATTATTGTGACCAGTTCAAATACATAAAACAGGGAAGCTAAAAGATAAGAAAAATGCTGAACAACTAGCAATTATAAGTCATATGGGATCAGCATCTTACTTAGATGAGGCGATGATCTATTTTCATGAGACAAAACAGGCCGAGATTCCCAAGTTGAGAAGGACGAGTGATAGTGGACCACATACTTTCTTCTTGAAGTTAACACAACAGGGACTTACATTCGTCTTTTGTAAAAACTAGACATTATTACAGTTTATACATTTGTGTTTAATGTGTCTTTGTATTGTGCAAATATTTTAACAGTGTGTTCTCACAATAAAAGGAAATTATTGAAGGTAAGGTATATTTATTTATTTGTTTTCCCTTACATTCTCCGGTTAATCTGGATACAAGTTATGCCAGATTTTCTGCAGCATTAACTAGCCTATTCAGTTTCTACTCCATCTTCAACCAAAAATCAAATATGACTATTATATAAATTGAAAGATTAAAAACCTTCACTAAAGTCTACTGCACGAAATCAGGCGGGTAGCCAAAAATGCAGTGATGCTACATGGGTGAGAGACGAGTCATGGACAGGCAATAGACTGACAGCAAGTTGCTCAAACTAGGCAACACTGTTAGCTCAGGGGCAAGCGACTTTGACCATATTTCACGAGGCCGGGTCCTTACATGGGAACGGCGCTAAACAAACCACCCACCCGATTTCGTGCAATGAACTTTAGGTCTGTGACTTCAAAATATTGTCACTATTAAATGGGTTTAAGTACCATTTTAGAAACAAGCAGTTAAAAGCATCAATTACCTGCAATGAAGATTGAGTTATGCTGAATTGTTACTTCTCCACATGTAGCTGATAATGTTGGAATTGTTGGAGGTAATACACAGAACTGTGAAAAGTATTTTAAGTTTGTGTGCTTCAAAACAGTTTCAACACTTTTCCTAGAGAACACTACTTTCTCTTCCTTCACTCTTCTCCTTCTCTTCTGGTGTTTACCAAATGTTTTAGGATGCATTTTTAGCCTAAACACATTTAAATTGATTATTATTTACCAAATATTAAATCTAGAAAACAGCCATAATATTTAACTAGAATTTGGCTTTCAAATTTTACATATAATTTGAATTTATATGCGGGGATTGCGTTCCTTAAACTTACCACAAACACTGAAACTAACTGTATATGGAAAGGGGAGGGTTACGTTTCAAATCAAAAATGTTAACATTAATTACAACTATTCTGTACACTTATAACACAGTATGGTATTTTTATGTACTACATACTTACATACATATTTTTATTGTTTACTTACGTATTCCTTCAATAAAGTCACAAACATTCTATTAATTATGCATGCTCTCACACACACACACAGATAAACTTAATCTTCATTGTTAAACACTACCCACCAAACTTTTAACCCGCCATCAGTCGCGTTATAAGGAATGGCGCGATCGATCCTGTGTTAGGTTCAATCTAACATAAGTAATTTACTCCTGATTTCGTTTTATGCAATATGTTTTAGCAATTACAATCACCGAAGATGACTTAAGATGTTTTAAATAGGTAATAAAAACTACTAATTAGAAACATGTTATAATTAATGGTTTTGCTAAAATAAATCTATTATAACAAAACTATAACACTACATATACTAAACCATACATTTTAATCATACTCTGGAATATTTTTCCGACATATGCTATCTATATTATAAATAAAAGCAGTTTTATAGTATATTTACTCATCTGTGTCCATTCGTAAAGTTTGTTATTCATCACAAACCACTGTGACTGAATCAGTGTGCTCCTTGCATACTGCATTTGTTGCAACAGCTCCGGATGAATTGTTTTTTCCTTACAGGACTTACAGCTAACCTTCTCACTTAATGAGTAGTTGACTCAATTCCAGTTATACGATTTATCTTCTGCTTCTAGGGTATTGGGAGACTGTTATAAGTGCTTGTCTCAATAGATAAGGAGCTATTGTTTCCCTAGTTGAATAGTAAAAGTATTTCTGGTTAACATGTTATTAGTGTTTGAGCGGATGATTTTTTGAGTATTATTTATACCTAAATTCAACAATCCACAAGACACAGCCAAAGGTCAACAGTTACATGAATAAACAAGGACCGGATGCCGTATTTCCTCTGTTTCCACATATACAACAACTTCATGACCGTCTTTTTCTAAACCAGATCTGGGGTCACTAAAATTTTCTGGAACCATAAGATTGTTCTGATGTAACGTCTTGTAAATCACTGAAATTTTCCTCATCAATTTCAAAAACCATGACAAAATTTTTTATAATTTTCATAATGTCGTAAATAAACTACAATTATTGTTATTAAAATAAAATATATTATTGTAATATTATTGTAATATTATTACAATAAAATTTAACAAAAAATCCAAAAAAATTTTTCAAAAAAAGCCACACACGATATTACATGTGTGTGTGTGTGTGTGTGTGTATATTGTAACATTTTGAAAATAGCAAGTAAGAAAGGCACTATCTATAATATAAATATGTAAGTGAATTCAAACCATAAAATAACCAATTTTGAAAAAAAGAGAAAAATGTAAACATAACCTAAATTGGCAAAATCGTAATATTTAATCAAGTTTAGAACAATAACCACTGTAAAACAAACAATATAATAGAAACAATTTAATGTGTAACAGTTTAAAAAGAACACTAAAACAATGTAAATAAAAATAAAAGCCTTTAAGTGTTAAGAAAAGTGAAACCACGTTAAGATTCACGGAAGTTGACCAAAACTGGTAGACTAGTCTTGTGAATAGAACAGCTGATAAATTTGAACTGAGTCGGAAGATATAATATTTTAAATGCAGTCACCTGCAAAGAAATTAAAATCTAGTTATTAAGAACATGAAATGTACAAAAGGCAGTGAATACATCATCTGTGAAGCCGGTAACAACGATAAATAAAGAAAATAGTTTGTTCTAGCCATTTTTTAAAGCGTGGCTTAGCTTGGTTTCAGTCCTGCACACATGTTCAAGCTAGAAGGACGTGTTTCAAAGTTGGCCAGCAAAATTTAACAAATTCAACGTAGTGCGGGAGTATTGGTCTGGAATTGAATTAACACTACGGAATACTTACAAGAAGATAAATTAAAACTATTTATTTCAAAAAAGATATTATTAAATACTTGATAAAAGGCTGAAAAGTGGATTCTGCAATCTCAAGACACTTAAGTATCTAGGCTAGATCCATTATTCTATACTTTGAAATTTTGTAATCAGACATTTATAAAAGAAAAGAAACCAGTGCATTTATTATAAAATTAAATTATAAAAGAAAACATTTAGATAAAATATTAAGGAACAATTTTACTTAGAAATAGATTGATTTGTAACATAGTTTAAAACATTTTAGATTAGATTTTTTTGTTCTTGTACTTTATAGAGTGCCAAATAAGATTTCAGTATTCAAAATAGCAAGAGAAATACCACTTAGAATAATAAGATTTGTAATAAAAGAGGAAACTGTTGAAAATTTGTAAAGCTTTTAAAAAAAGGAGAAAATTTGTAATTTATTAATAAACTTATAATTGTTAAGAAAGTGCTTTTTTATGATACATTAAACTTGTTATAAAAAAAGGAAAGCTCTAGAAAATTTATTTATCTTAAAACAAAATTAGTAAAGTTAATAACCTACCTTGATTGAAATTATTATTAGAAAAATTACATTTTAAAAACTTCATTCATAATATCATACTAAAAAGAAGAAACTTACAATATATATCAATTTCACTATATGTACTTAAACAAGAATCTTACTTGGTATTTATGCGAGTTAACTTTTAAAGACTGGTCTTGTCTCCATCATCGGGCATACTGGCCGGGGGTTGTAGTAGACTGCGGTTGTGTGGGATTCCCGTTGTGACAAGGTGTGGTGTACCGTTATGTTTTATTTTCGGATTCACTGCAATATGCGAGTCTTTTAAGTTTGTTTTGTGATATTACAACCCCCGATCAGTATGCCCGATGATGGAGACAAGACCAGTCTTTGAAAGTTAACTCGTATAAATACCAAGTAAGATTCTTGTTTAAGTACATATAGTGAAAATGATAAGCGAATACAAGAAAACAGTGTTGCAAAGCTACAAATATATATATAGAAATAGAATATATATATATATATTTATATAAAGAAATTATTTAAATTATTCAAAAATTTATAAAAATTAATTACAATGTATATATATATATATATATATATATATATATATATATATATATATATATATATATATATTGTAATTAATTTTTATAAATTTTTGAATAATTTAAATAATTTCTTTATAATAAAACAAAATTTAATAATAAAAATCCTTAGAAAACAATAAGTTGCTGGGCGCCAGTTAGAATTACAAAATGATTGTAACCCTAACAGTAAAATTTAGATGCCTTTTTTTTATTACTTACCATTTATAGTAATAAATAATGAACACTTTCTTATAATTCAATTAATCTTTGTTTAATTTAGTTTTTTTTGATTATTCTAGTTACAAAATTTTTTAATACACTTTTTCTATTTTCTTAATTTAGTTAAATATCACAAGACTTTTTCTCCCAGGTTATTCGGTGGGTATTAATTATTACAAATCTATTGAGCACTTCTGGTTATAAATTAAAATTTGGTTTATGCAATTAATGCTTTAATAAATTTTATAAAAGAAATTCCTAGGCCTAGAGTTATTAATTTTGAAAAGAATAATAAAATGTTTTTTTTTTAATGAATTTAATTTACTAATTTTGCTTATACGAATGGTTTTACAATATTAACTTTATTATTAATTTAAAATTTTTCTTAATTTATTACGTATCTGAGATTTTTAAATTAAATTGCATTTCTATAAATAACATTTTGTTTTCTTTTGTATTTTAGCTATCCATTTTTTTGTAATTCTATTACAAAAATGTCTCTTTAGGAGTAATAACTTTAATGCCACAAAACAAACGGATCTAACCCTACTTTATTTATGGGAGCTGGGATAACAATTCACAGCAATCGCAATTTAAAAAAATCTATATTACACCAAAGAGTAAATCAGTTTATTTCTACAGTGTTTGGATGTATAATCTATCAGAAACCCCAAAAGGTTTCATTGAAAGAAATAATAGTACTACTATGAATAGTAAATTCAATATTGCTAAGAATTACTGCTAAGTGCAAAGAATTATTTTTAAAAGTAAATAATGACAACTCTTGAAGGAATTAATAAACCTTTGTACTTTAAAAAATACTATTTGAAAAAATACAATTTTTGTCTAATACACTTTAAAATAAATACACACTTGCTTAAAAAACCATATTCGATTTTGAATAAGATTTTTTCAGGTATTATTAAAATAGAAAATTCCAATATTTTACTTACAGGCATGAACTTTCTTTATCGTCATCACTGTAAAGTATATTAATACTGACAATCAGATCTGAATTTATGTCAAACTTCTTTTTTATGCGATCTTCAATTTTAGGCACAATCACATATTTCCATGCATCTTTGACTCCAATAGTAATAAGACCCAGAGAAAGATGTTTCTGGCAGTGTGAAGGAAATTTATCAGCAAGAAATAGCCAAAATGCATGAGCTCGAAGGTAGAACGCAATTGGTAAAGTAAGTGCTATGTTGAATGTATTACTGTCATAGTCAGCAATGTTTAATACTTGAACTACCTATAAATTTAATTTTCAAAATTAGAAAAAAAAAATAAGCAATTTGTGAAAACTAAAAAATTAAAATCTCTTTCTTGAAACAAAACAAAAATATTTAAAAATAATCGTAGTACAAACTATCACATTTTAAACAAATTAGAAATAATTCTGCTATAATTAATTAATGCATCAATATCAGACCACTAATTGAAAGGACTGCAATAAAAAATACTCACAATTACAGTGAATGAATTATGTAATGAAAAACTAATCTAAGTTAATCTAGTTACCTCTTAGTTTTTTGTACTATTTACACATAGACCAGTTGTTTTTTTTTTTAATTTTTTATTTTCCATAATTTGAACATTCAGACAGTGGGAAAAAATAATTTGTTTCATGGAAACAGCAAAATATGTATTGAACATATAGGCATTTTAATATCCATATTTCAGTGTTTATACACATACCTACTGTTAAGAACAGGACTAACCTGTTCCAGAGTTTGATTCTGAATCTTGTGTTTGCCGCTATATAATACAACTGTTTCACAGTTTTATTCATTAGAAAGCGCTCAATTTGTTCCGTTTCTTGACCGCCACTGCGTTCCATCAAGCATGTGTGTGTAGCAAAGATGGCCGACCGCTTTACATTGTCTTGTACACCTTCAAGTTTTAACGCCAGAACCGCCTCAGCCAAAACGATTTCCTCAGGAAATTACTCACAAGAAGGACTTCAGCCTCAACAAATTCAGGTTGCATAATAGTAGAAGTGTATCACAGTTCTAAATTCAGTGAAAGTCGCCTTTCAAGTGCTCACCTTAATATGCCATCTTTGCTCTTTGTTACAGTTCATTCTCAGTATGCTTACTTTGTGTTTAACCGTGTGTGTAATTATATAATATTTCTTGTGTATGCAAACTTTATCCAATTTCACGAGTGCACTTATACTTAAGAACTTATGTGATTTAAAATGATTAAATACCCATTAGGTGTTACAGAAAATTGTTCTCGCCCTTGGAGTGATTGAAAGACTGTTGGATGCAGCTCTGGGTAAGCATTATATGGCTAAGGATTAGTGCTAAACTCATTATATGTATTGATGTTGTTATTAAAGTTATTGCCATCATTTAACTCCTTTCCCGTTATATCTAGAATGGGTGGTCCTCCGGGAAAAAGACTCATTAAGCTTTCAATTAATTTGTAATCAATTAATTAGGTTTTAAAACCAACACCTACTGTTTAGTTTTTTTTTTGTGACTAAGTAGTCTTGAAAATTTTATTTTACAGTTTATACTTATCTAAATTCTTTAAATTAGGAATTTAACTTAATACTTTTACAGGTTATACGCTACATTAATAAGTTAAATTAACTGATAAACTTAAGTAGAAAATGTATTATAAGAAAAAGTATATCTTTTTAAAGTTCAAGATAGTGCAAAGAAATTAACAGTGTATAACCTTTAATAACTTCATTCAAGCCATTTCTGATGTCAATTGCAGACAAATTCACAAGTTGAAAATTCAAAATAGGCTTTGTGTTAAACAAAGAAAATATAGGCGGAGTGTTGAATATATAGAAGATTTTGGTGCACTTGAGAATATTGTATTAGCAGAATTTTTTATGAAAGAATCCAAAGCTCAATGAGAAATTACGCAGGTAAATATTTAACAAGTATGTTGAGTATTTACAAGAAGCAAATAATGCTAAAGAAGTAATCCAAATCCTTAACTAAAAGTTGTTTAAAAACGCCTAAACTTAAAATCTGAGAACAGCAGAGTACTGGAAATAGTAATTTTTTTGTTCGAATGAAATACGATTATTTCATTCAATATATAATTAATGAAGTTAGATCTGCTCCAAGTTTTTTAATTGGAATACTTTCCTTTTTTAAAAAAGCAAAAGCTGACATATAAAACTTCCCTAAGAAATGTTTCAAAACAGAATCCTACAGAAGTTATCTACCAGATCCATTGCTACTGAAAAAGACTTCATTGTGGAAGAAAATAATACAAATGTCTAATAAATGAATAAACAATAACAAGAATAATGAATTTGAGCATAGCTATACTGATGAAACCTAATTAAATCTGATAATGATTTTGTCACTAAAGAAAACAAATGCTCAAAAATTGTGTAAAACTAATATATACACCATACTAAATACCAAAAGAGAAAACCAAATACGTACAGCAAATATGAAAAGTATGAGTTATGTAGACCAAAATGTTTATAGACAAACTAAATTTTTAAATATTTTACTGTTGTATTATAAGTGAAAACAAAAATATTATAGACAATGTGATTAAATATGACTCTCTCTAGTATGGTATTACACGTTGTTTGATCAATATATTATTGCTTTTTCAAAACATCTAAATCTATGTAAAGATAAATACTATATAAAGCATTTTTTATTATAAATAAATAAAGCTTTTAACCACATAAACTTTTTTTATTTAATCCTGATGTAAATTTCAATTGCAAAACCAATCATCTTCAGAGGACTTTACTACAATACTAACTACAGCAGTAATTTTCTCTGAAGATGATTGCTTTGCAATTGACATGTACATCAGGATTTAAATAAAATGTTTATGTGGCTAAGAAAAAAATTACACCACAGTTGCTGCAAGTTATTATATAAAACATGTTTAACTTTTATTAGATAACTAAATACCCTTTTTAAAGCCTATGTATATAACATGTCATACAAAATAAAACTGTAGATTATATTGTTACACATTCCCACCTTCTCAACAATGTCATCACTAGCAGGCTGTTGAAGAAGACCCAAACAAGCTGAACACGGATTAGTTTTTGGAATCTTATGTCCATTTTCAACATCAATGAAACCTCTCTGTAAATAAAAGTTGAATAATAAATGAAAAATAGAGAGTTTTGGTGCCACAGGAAATCTTAGATGTTGTTCACTCAAAAATGCAAGTATTTCAAAATAATCATTAAAAAATAGATAAAAACTTTTAAAAAACTTACTGGTCTCTTAAAAAAAATTAAAATCTATTTCTTAAAATAAAAAAAAAAAAATAATCGTAGTAAAAACTATCACATTTTAAACAAATTAAAAATAATTCTGCTATAATTAATTAATGCGTCGATATCAGACCACTAATTGAAAGGAATGCAATAAAAAATACTCACAATTACAGTGAATGAATTATGTAATGAAAAACTGGTCTAAGTTAATCTAGTTAACTTTTAGTTTTTTGTACTATTTACGCTTTGATCAGTTGTTTTTTTTTCTAATATTCTATAATTTGAAAGTTCAGACAGTGGGAAAAAATAATTTGTTTACAATATGTTGTGCGAACACAAAATAAACAAGTAATTGAAATATTTTTTGTATGTCCAAAATATTATTTCTTTACATTAATACCTTTCTTTCTTAAAAAACGTATCTAATATAAAAAAATTGTATCATATGTTCCTGAAATAATTGTTAAACAATGTTTTTCTTTTTTCCAGAGTGTAAGGTTTTTTTGTAACTAACAGCTGCAGTTACTTGCAAATATAGCAATGTCTAGGACAATAACTTTTTTTCTGCCAAACAAATTCTAAAACCTGGATTATGTCCAAGTGATAAGGCAGATGAAACCATAAGTTCAATTTGGAAAGAATATGAAATTCCTGACAAACATTTTAGTAATAATAATAAAATTAGGTTCCAATAAACAAATAATTCTTGAGTGACAATTATTTTGTTAATAGTTATTCTAAATATAGAAGTAACAATGGATCTGAGCGAAAATTTGTTGAAACAAACAACAGAAATAAAGATAAAGAAATTATTCCACATAATCAATGAAATGAAAAATATGGACAGGTGTAACATTTCCAAGATAAATAAAGCATGGCTCTTGAAAAACATTAAAAAAATAATAATTTGGAAACAAGCATTTCAGTTTTAAATATTTAGTTTACTCTGAACACAAACATTAAGCTCTCAAATATTAAAAACATTACTCTTTGGTGTTGCAAATGGAATAAGATACGACAGTTTAAAAAATCACTAAACACTTTTTAAATGTTTTAAACTTGCCTATAGTAGCACTTACTTTGCTTGTTGAGGACGGCCGTTTCGGGAGATGTGTCCCTTTGTCAACTCAGACCGTAACTCAGGCAACTTGAGTTACGGTCTGAGTTGACAAAGGGACACATCTCCCAAAACGGCCGTCCTCAATAAGCAAAGTAAGTGCTACTATAGGCAAGTTTAAAACATTTAAAAAGTGTTTAGTGATTACTAGTAGCTCATGCGAAGATGGAATCAACAAATGTATAAAAAATCGTTAACAATCTAGAAAGTACATCATAAAAAGAAGCAGCTGATACCTTCAATGATATTAAAAAACAATTGGCAGCACAATTTGATAATAACCTTCGGGGAGCCATATACTGTTAACAAAATTTAAATACTCACTGAACTTGCAATAAATGTTAATAATAACAGTTGACAAATCAGTGTCTGTTCATTCCATACCTTCACAATCTTTTATTAAAAATTCATTCTGATTTTAAAATTGCTTCTTCTAAAGAGAGATTTGGCATTTATCTTTTCTGGATAAAAATTACAAAATGAATGGCCTGGGAATGATTAAAATAAGATTTCCTGAAAATATAATGGGGATAATAAACATTGATATGATGGCAGCATTTACAATGGTACTTTATCATATTGAATCCATACACGCCTGGATTTATTCGTTTTCTGCATAGTTCTGGTACTAAGAATTTATGTCATATAGATGTAGGAGTTTCATTGAATAGTTAATCTTTCAAAAATAGGGACTGAATTAGGACTAAATGCACACCTCACTATGACCTTATCAAAATTCCAAAATTGTTTATGGATATTACATGGCTATCTAATACGAAAAGTTCTTATTATTAACTGCCTCATACAAATAAAAATTAAATCATTCTCTACTATAACCTGTACGCTTAAATTGTATTCCTAAAATCACTTACATTTCTGTAGCAAAATCCTTATAGGCTTTAAAACCTCAGTTGCTGAATAATTTGTTTTTTGGTGGGAGTCTAATTTATAACCCTTAACAAAATTTTCTAACCAATTTGTGATTCATATCCATAATTACAAGAGACGTTCAGAAAGTGAAATATATTTTTTTTCTATAGGCATTTTTATTTATTATAAGTAATTATTGCATAACAAGTGAATAGTTCTGAACTTAATTGCATAATAATGGCTTCATATAGTACATTATAACTTCTGAAGTCTTTTTCATTATAAAAATATTTTAATTTAGAGAATAACTGTTAGCCACCAAGGTCAAATTTTAGGCTGAACGATGGATGTTCCAGTGAATGATAGAATTCCCAGAGAAAGTGCTGAAGGAATTCCTCAAACAGAGTCACTGTATACAGACATGCATTATTGTGAAGCCAGAAAACACCACCAATAGCATTCCATCCTATTTGTTTTTAATGGTTCTACAGAGGAAAAAAGGAGGATTCTATCTACTTCGGTCTCCTCTTTAGACATCCAATCAATGAGTAGAACACCCTAGCAATCCCAAAACATTATAACCATAATTTTTCTGTAGCTCAGAATTTGTTTTACTTTTTTTCAGTTTTATTCAGTATTACAAATGATGTCATTCTTCATTGATGGTGCTTTGTTTCTAAAGCGTAATGAGATACCCAGGTCTCACCGCCAGTAAAATTGTGTTTAAAAAGCTCATCCTTGTCATAAAGACTGGCCAATTTTAATGCAGATGTCATTCATCTTTCCTTGAGTAAAAGGTTAGGCTTAATGAAACAATGTTTCGAAACGCATCAACATAATAAGTTGATAGTTTTCACTTAGTTCTTTAAACAATTTCTTATGAATTAATATAATAATTCAATGCAGTATACAATCATGACCTGTTTTGAAGAGGGACATTCATTTTGTACAATTTCATAAGTATTTATGCACTGAGATTGTGTTAATATTTTTAAAGAATTGTAAGTACTATTTATTGTTTGCATGACTTAAAATCACTTGTTTAGAATGTTTTTTTTCAAGTTAGATATGCACAAGTGAAAAAATTCCGATTGGTACAATCTTCCTCAGGTATTACCTATACTTTTATAGTTTTATATTTGGTAAGGTTCAAGATGTCCGTAACGTGAGAATAGTTGTTTTCCCAAAATTTAATGTTTTTAGTGAAACAATTTTTATTATTTCTCATATTCCTAAAAACGTTTAAAGTTACCTAATAAGAAACTAGGTTTGTATTTTAAAAGTATTTCAAAGCCAGGTAATTTTATAAATATGAAAAAATGTAACTATTACGTATTATTGTACGTAAGGCTAATATTGTGAAGGGATTTTTCTTACCGCGTTCCAAAAATGACTACAGAAAACATGTCCTAAGGCCATATGGATAACAATTTTTTTTACACAAAAGGTTATTTTTTATCGAATTAAAGTTGGGTAAAAAATTCAGTGCAGAGTAGTAAGAAGTATATGTATCAATGGTGCACCGTACTAGGTATACATATATATAAATATGCCTATAAAGCCTCCAGTTAGGATAGATTTGGTTGTAATTACCTAATTAGACATCTACTTCTGCGGAGTAATACTTTTTTCCAAGTTATGTCACGTGATAACTATTCTACCCCTACATGTGTACATTTGATTCGTTAAATGTATAAAATTACAACCAAATCTATCCTGACTGGATACTTCATAGGTATATTTCAATATAGGTATATAAAATTAAACCCCCGTGGCAATAACAAAAAATAATAATCATCTTTCTTGAATTTTGTAGTCCATTATATTTGGTGAATCATAATTAATAAATAATAATTATCAATATAGCTTCGGGACACGTTTTTGATTCATTTTATACGCATTGCATTGGGGATGGACAATGTGCATTTTTACCATATTTAAATAATATATGTACAAGAGTGGGCTCTGTATAATACGTAAGTACCAAAATGTATTCTCTCATAATTACCATAAACTTCCTGCTTAAGTTGGTAATAGAGTTTACAATGTAAATAAAGCAAAGCATAATAAGTAGTCAAATATAAGATTGTTTAATGGTTTTATTTCTAAATGGTTAACACCATTTTGGAATAAAGTTAACTGGCAATAAATATGCTAAAATACAAGATATTTTATGAACATTGGCATTCCAGACAAAATCGATATTCGCAAAAAAATGTATACCTAGTAATATATATAGAAAATGCTCAGGAACACAGAATAAGTAATAAATCAGTACACATTTTAACATGGTTATCATCATCAGGTTACAAGTGAACTGAGAACTAAATTTCAAGACATATATGCAGTAATACCCCATACTTACGCGATAGGTGGGACTACCCATTAAAACAAGTAATTAAAAAAAAAACAAATTTATTAAGATTATGTAATTACCAATTAAAACTTTTGGAGTGTTACCACTAAATTTTATTATTTTCATAAATAATTGTTTTATAAATATGTGAAAAACTTAATGAATTTATTGTGCTATTGCCTTTCATAATCAGGTGGATATGTAAATTATACAAGGGTTTTGAAACAGGAAATTGCTGAAAGTTTTTCACTTTATTATTAATCAATCATTTACGAATATATTCAAGATGATTGCAGTAAACAAATTTATTCATTTTCTGTGTTCCTGAGGAATTTCTGAATCACCAGATACAGACCTAATTCTTTTTAGTCATTATCGATTATTTCTGGGACATCCATACTATCAACGATAAAAAAAAATTATTGAATTCTTACCTACATTTTTTAATGTTTCATTCAATTCAATGTAAGATTCTGAACGTGTTTCACCAAGAAAACGTAGAGTGCATATTTTACAACATCCTGCACTCTGTAATTGTAAATAAAGAGTATTCTCTACAGGTGGTGGGGAGTTTCTCAAACTCAAATCTACATCAGTCATTTTAATTGATGTTAAAGCTACTACACTTGATATATTTCAATCTACTTTCGTATAAATCTAAAACATAAGAAGCACTGTCTACCTGAAGTATAACTTAACAATTTTACTTTAAAAAATTAAAAATAATTAGCTTCATTTAAAACACAACGGAATTAACAATTTGTGTAAATTGTACAAATCAGGACATTTTAAAATTAAAATATAATGAACAACTTTTACAATTTTGTTAAAATATTCGTAACATGCTTAGTAGACACAACCATTATATAATAACAAACAGCTGTTTCTGTATATCCAAAACCAGGGCCGCCAAAACGTAGTCATGTATTTTCGATAGATCGATAATTAACTAACGAAAATTCATTTGAAAGTACGACTCAATGTGTGTAAGCGAGGCCGACTCTATTGGAGTCGGAAATGGTGTATCATACTTATGAGAAAATATTGAATGAAATAATGTTCATGTAATTTAAACTAACCATATTTTTAATATCTTTTTGTATAATAAAGTATTTGCAGTTGTAGAAATAGATGTTCTGGAACAATCAGTCAACACATAGATGAAATGTCTTAGAGTATATGAAAATTACAATTATAACAAAAAATAAATATTGGTAGTTTAGACCAGAAAAATTTAGTTTATTCTTTGTCATACTATTCTTGAATATTAAAAATATCATTTTTATTAGTTTGGACTTGTATAATCTAATGAGATAGTATTGATTAGGTCTGATTATATGATCTCTAGGTATTATTATATATAAGACCTATATATGTTTTAAATCGTCTTAAAACACATGATACGCTGAACTGGCAAAATAAGTAAATAAGGGGGCTAATTGACATGGTCATTTAAACTTTAAAACGAATATAAAATGGTAAAAAGTATATTGTTTCCGTAATTTTTTTTTGTCATATGTTATAGAATATAAATTCATTTTAAAGAAGAGTAAAATAAATGTAAATCCCATAATCTTTTACGGTTCGTTTATTTTTATTTTGCATTATTGTATATAGTGTACGAATTAGATTTAGAACAAAATATTACTACTCTTGATTGGTCTGTTGTTACTTTGTAAAATACTTTCAATACTATTATTTAACTGAAAAGATATTATTTAATTAAATCGTATTTGGTACAATTTTATGTTTGGTAATATTATAGACTACAGCTTAGATTGGATAATTTTTTAATTGCGTTAGGATAGAGCCAACAAACTTTCAAAGATTCAATTCGCACTCAGATATTACTTAGCTACACACACAAGGTAATCTTTAGTTTTCATATTAAATCAGCTGGTCGGCTTCGTATTTGACATTTAGAAGTATTTTCCATTTCTATTAGCTGTGTGGTGTGCTCGTTTCAGTTGCATGATATGAAAAGTTGGAAACGTTAAGCAATAAAGTCTGATTACTCAGGTGGTTTATCTATAATTTTTTATTTTCGTGATTTAAGTATATGTTTAATTTATAATTTCGATTGTCTTAATGAAACTCCAGTTACATCAGTCCTTACTTGCTGACAAGAACTTGAGGTAGGTTATGTTTAATTACTTTTTTAGGTTAGGCCAAGTAAAATCTTTCTTTTGACCGTATGCCCTATTGACCTAAATTCCTTTAACTTAAAATTTAAACACTTTCTCTAACTTTTACACATGTTTTTGAGAGAATCTCAGGCTCTAGCAAGAAATTTGTATTAATCTTTGAAGTTGTTGGGTATAATTTATTTCATTGAATAAAATGTTTGTAAAAATAAATAAATCTGTGTAATATTGAATGTTATTTGATTGTATAATCTTTTCAATGTATTATGAAAAAAAGAAAATATTCCAACATGAGTTTCTAACATTGTTATAATTAAAAATATATAATAATCTTTAAATTAAATGCAGTTGGTAAAATATTCGAATGTGAATTTCATCATTTACAAAAATATATTTCGAAGGTGTTATTTTGTACAGTAACATATTTATGACAAAAAAATTTTTCATCTTTGATTTTTTTTGCCCCAAAAATGTATTAATAATTTTAAGTATATTACAAAGAAAATGGTAATGTTTAATAATTTGGTTTTTATGTTCCAGTCAGTGTAATATCAGTGGTAAATTTGGAGTATATCAAGTGAAACATTAATTTTTTTTCTAGTAGGGTATTTTCATTTTGGTATCCTAATCTTGATTATATTCCACCATTTATTTATAGCTCTAATACAAGTATACTGTAGGAATTACAACATAGCCATATATCTCCCTAATCTCCTATACTAACATCAATTTTTTTATGACATGCAATTCTGGGGTTGTACATCTCGAGCTTTCTGAGTTATAATTATTTATTAATTTCCTTATAAAATCAGTGGACAAAAATCTACTAATAACTGATATTTCTCAGCAGACGCATTTTGCGTTTAGTCAGTGCATTGTTCAATGCTGTGGTTCATGAACAAGCATAAGTATGTTCAATTTTTTTTTTTAAATGCTACTTATTATTTATCATATTTTTTCATGGCTGAGTAAACTGTATGTTTTTAAAAATATGTAGCTGAGTTCAACTCAAAAGTTCTATCACTCATACAAATTATTCATGACATGAATGTTGTATTGTACAATGGTGAGGAAGAAGTCTTGAATAGACACATTGTTTATAGTTTGTGTTTCGACTAAAATGAGCTGGCTTTTCTGGTTCATTGACGTGTTTTTTTTCAAGAAGTTATCCTATAATTACCCAGGAGTGCCCTGTAGTCTATTGGTATGATCATACCAAATCATTTTTTCCGATACTTTGAGATTGATCTATATTTTATAAAAACCAACTATGTATATATATATATATATATATATATATATATATATATATATATATATATATATATTATAACATATTTTTTAAAGAAGACACAATTCAATATTTTTATGTTTTACTATTTAATAAATTGAATTTTTTATTTAAGACAAATAAAACTACTCAGGAACAATTCATTAACATTTATTATCATTTCATCTCGACATTAAACAATACACACAAAACAAAATTTTACAACTTAACAATTTTTAACAAAATATACTAACTCTTTTTTCTTTTAATTTTAGAGTTACACAATTTTAATACCCTTGGCTAGTTTAAGATCTCTTGATATCTCGGGGTTATAGCATGGGCTATATTTTTTTTTTTTTTATTCTTAGGTTATTTAAATAAATTTTGAACAAACAATATTAAATTTTGAAAATGCAAAAAGGCTAAACTATTTGAACTGGATTATTTCTTATTTCTTACTATTAATTAACTACAAGATATTCTAATATACAAATTTAACTTCTCTATTATCTTAAAAGTCCACTAAAATTGGTTTTTATAGCGCTAATAACTTATCAAATATCGAAATTTCAGTTAGCTTACGTAAGATTCCGTTCTCTCCAAATTTGACTTTTTACACACTTAAATTCGTTTGATTTACTTCACTTTATATTAACACAGTATTACAATTTGTAATTCACTTCTCCTTAATTTAATTTGGCCAATCTTCTTAACAAAACGGTATAATTTAGACGAACTCTTTCCAAATAAATAGAATTTTGACTGCACAGCAAGGTCTGCTTCCTCCAGTAGCGTCACCCACGCTAGAATGCTCTAACTACGCGTCCTTAGATTCTAAAATTGTTTAAAATATGGCCGCCTTTCTTCTTAAAAAAAACACATATGGGTTATAATTTAGTTCGATTTCTTTCCACTAGACTTTACATCAGACTTACTTTCTTCTGTTTTTACAGCTGATGTTTCCTTGACTTTCACACATGTTAATGTCAACGAACTATTTTCACCGTTTTACCAGCTGATTATACCAACAAGAACAAGCTTGTTTAGAATGGCGTTTTAACTTGGTTAAACCTGGTTGAAACTTACTGTTTCAATTTCCTATCGTCAACAAACCTTCCAGTGTTTATTTTATTAATATTATTAGTGTGTGAAGTGTCTTTGTGTTTTACTTTTGTGATATTTCCGAATTGTGTGTGTTTTGAGCCGAATTCATAGAAACATAACCTTTCAATTTTCTTTTGTTTACAAACGTGTTCACTTTCTCCTTCAAGTAATTACTTAGGCCCTATGTTACTACAGTTTACAAATTTGTTTACACATAACTATTATTAGATTTTCTTATTTTAATTTATGTGTTAGGTTATTTGATATAACAAATTTCCTAATACATTTCCAGTTCAAAAACCTTGTTTACAATTCTATGCTTTTACCTAAATTTAATTTCAATTTAACCTAACCAATATCTTTATGAATTTCTTTCTAAATTTTGTGTGAGTTATTTCTAATATATTTTCCAATTCTTAAATAATATTATATAGCCCATTCTATAAATGTTACAATATATATATATATATATATATATATATATATATATATATATATATAATGAACAGTTTCATAAAATATTTTTGTCATAAGTTGTATTTAAATAACCAAAGGCTTTAGTAGAAACATGTGGTATAATTATAAAACATAAATGAATACATATACATCAATTTTAATATTTTAACACATCACATAAAAGTTTTAGTCAAATATTTAAATGAAAATAATATGTCTTTTAAAGCTATATAAACTCAAATTGGTAAACAAGTGGAGGTAACACATGTATTTGAAATAAAATAAGTTTATAATAATTTTTTTTTTAACAGTTTTTATCAACACATTTTTTTTAATCACTTGAACTTTGATTAAGATATAAACACAATAAATATACATAACTCACATTTATAACACTTTAATTTCATATGTGTTTTAATGACTTATTTCATCATCAGTGATGCTAGCACAAACATATTACTTCAACTTAATTTTTGGATGAAGATGTATATTAATATGATAATTATATAATAGCAATCCTAGTAATTTAATTTCAACATGGCATATTTATATTACCTAATGTGTATAAAAATATACTTTTTGCTTTCATAATGCTTCCACAGTAGAAGATATCAGGAGGTTTTTTACACTTGCAAGACATAAATAAACAGTATATCAATGGTCAATATTAGTCGCAAATAACAGGAATTGAAGTTTTTTGATGTAATCATCTTGAATTCACTGATTAAACTAATTTTGCTTAACTAAGTGAATACGTAATTGCTTACGCGTTTCAAAACGATTGTTCCTTTTATGAAGGAAGATGGGGGATTACATTGCAAGACTAGCGAAAAAAGCAATGAAAGTTTAAACCTGTCATAAAACATATTAAAAAGCTTATCAAATATGGTAGAAATGATGAAATCCCACACCGAAAACAGTAGTTGATGGAGGTCTTGTGTATCACATTCAGATTCAAGAAGATTTATATGAGTATTGGAGTAATGTTTTCAGGCCCCATTTTCATGCAGACCAGTGTAACTCATGTGGTATAGATAATAGTAATTCATTAAAATTACTCCAATAATCTTCCAGTAATTAAAATATTCTGTAAAAATGCTGCCACAAAATTATGCAATAGAAATATGTTTAAGGAATAAAGTTTTTTTTAAAAGAGGTTTGTTGAGTAACTAAAGTTTTGTAAAATAAATTGTTGTAAGAATTGTTTACACAGCACACAAAATGTATTGATTAAATAAGTACCCTAAGGATGAAAATTTGGATCAAAAGAAGAGTAAATCATGTTATTAAAAAAAAATCCATTCAAGACTCTACAAACTAACTTAGTTATTTTAGACTGACAGATAAGCAGGTGAAATAAATTTATAAAGTTTACTACAAATATCAATTTATCATCTTAATCATGTTAACATTAGTTTATGACTATCCGAACTTTAAATTTTGTAAAAACTTACTGAGAGAGAACTTTTTTGATCGCTATGTGCCGATCTTCATCAGTGTCTTCTGCTTGGAGATGTTGGGTTAAGCGGTGTCGGTTAAAGGCAGGTTTTTGATATTATTAAAGAGTATGTGTGATTTGTATTGCATTTGTTCGTTTAATATGTTTGTACTTTGTGTTTTTGTGTGTCTGTAAATTTCATATTGTTCTAGTGTGTTGAGATGTGGTCCTTATTTGTTGATGAGTAAGATTTCTAGGTTATGGTAATTGTCTGTGTATTTGTGTCCTGTTTCTTTTACTTGATTGTAAAATGGTGAGTTGGTGTTCTGTTTGTGTTCCTCGACTCTTTGTTTAAAGCTACAACCTGTTTGCCCAATGTAGAATTTGTTTCAATTTAATTTGTATACACCTGGACTACAAAATTCAGGAATTTATTATTAGTAACTTATATAAGTAATACATTCACACACACACACACACACACACAAACAAACACACACACACACACACACACACACACACACCACGTATAGAGGAAAGTGCCCAAAACCAGGTCTCCATTTTATTGTTAATATTTAAAAATAGCAAATAGTAAAAAATATGTTAGAAGCATATAATAGTTACTTTATAATGTTCTCCACCATTTATATTTTACTTTTAGAAAATATTAAAAAAATACCATAAAGAAAAATAATATTGAAAAACCTTACCATTAGATGATTTTGAAAATAACTAACAAAACAATCAATTACCTATTGTAAAAACAATCAAAATACACTACAATGAAATATAATAAATAATAAATGTTATATTATATTATCTACACCTTATTTTCTTAAAAGATATAGTAAACATGTATTTCATTACTTAACCTATAACTACGGTCGTCATGCCTGTCAGGCACTGGCGCCTATGGTGTTGTTTAGTTTTGTCCCCCTACACTACTCCTTGAAGGTCATGGGGTACAGTAGCTTTCTATTTACTAGTTTTACATGGTGTTAGCGTTGTTTGCATGATTCTGTGCATTGTGTTAGTTTTATAATAGTTTCTTCGGTTGTGCCCCTCAGGCACATTTGAACTCTATAACATTTTAAACTTTTGTAGTGTTTCTCATTTTTTTTTTTTTACGGATCAGTTTAGTATTTAATTACATAAACTGAAAACATGGACAGACCTGGACCTTCTGGAGTAAAAAGGAAACTAATTTCAACTGATGAAACTCAAGGAGTGGAAACATGACAGTGATTTTGAAGATACCATCAGGGACTGGTTAGACGAAGAAGACAGTGATTCAGGCACTGTACCTAATGAAAAACTTTTAGAATGCATCAGACAGAATAGGAGAAATGTGCAACATAGTGAAGAAGTAACTGAGCAAAGTGATCATGATACTGAATCTTAACAAAATGCAACAGATGATGATGATGATTTCAAAGAATTGCAACCTTCAAAAGTAAATTATTTGTATGGGAAAAATCGTTATAAATTGGCTGCTACACTTCCAACTAGAGCTGTACGAACACAGCATAATATTATTTTGCGTTTTCCATCCGTAAGACTAACGGTCTGGTCTTACCACACGCATTTTAGGACCTGATTGTCTAATAGATGATACACGGACACATGAAAACCAAACAAAACAAAGAAGTTGTAGAGTTTGTCACCAACAAAAAATAGAAAGCTTCGTCATACGTGTGTTACCTTTCTACAGAAAATATGCCTGGAATGTTCTGAGCCACTGTGTAGACTGCTGTCAGAATTGAGTTATTATTTCCAATGTCAGTTGCCATATTCAAAACTTTTAATGTATCAAATGTTGTTTTTTATATAAAGTTAAGTGTGTACAATCAGTGAACAAAAAATAATGATTGTAAGTTGATTATCGTGATATTATAAGCCTTTTTAGATAAGCTCCGATAAGATCTGTAGAAAGTAAGACTATAGTTTTCAATAAGTAAATAAAAAATAACTAATCTCTTAAAATTATTTTTTCCTCAGTTATTTGCATTCAGAATATATTTAAATAACATTTTCATAAATTAAATGCATAGATAAATAAGTTGTTAAACTACACAATAAATCACACGTAGATCCTTTGTGCCTGTGAGGCACAACGATGGTAGTAATGTGTCAGAAATTGCACGACGGTAGTTAAAGGTTAAAGTGTGTTTAACACTGTCCCCATTTAATAATTTTTTTTAGATACATAGACGTTTTCCTTGTAAATAAAGTCATTTTAAGGAATTCTTATGGTTCATTTCATGAAAATAGGTAACTATTGTGCCATTAACATTGCAATTAAACATCAATAGAAGGCAAGTTTTTATAACAAAAAAACAAACCTGTTTAAAGATTTTAAATCTCAAAGATGTTCTAAAAAATAGAACGAAGGGCATTGGTTGAATTTCTTCCAGATCCTCTTAATTTCATTTCAAGTTTACTGGTAATACAACACACATATTGCATTTTGTTTACAATATAAATATTCCCAGAAAGATGTTTGTGTGATTTTCCTAGTGTTTCTTGTGATTATATTTTTGTAAGAATAGAGTGCAAACAGGTGAGAATTTGTATTTTGAATTAGAATTATCTACAGTTTAAAGAAATTACTTTTGAATTAAAATATTACCATTTATTTGAAACTCTGACTTAAATCATTAGATCTATTAAATAACTTGGCATACAGTTGAGAGTTCTTAGAGCATAAAGTTTTAGAATTGGATGTTTCATTTTTCACCAGACATTTTGAATTGAGTATCTGTTATGTGGCATTTGGAAACTAAATAAATTATAGACGTAGTAAAGTATTGAGTCTAATTCTAACTCTGATTAATAACTGTATTATTATATTTATTCTTCATATGAGATTCCAGCTTTGGGTAAATCTGATGACTCACAGTAAACTGTTTTATCAAGACTTAACAAAGAACTCATTTAATATCTGGGTTTTCTATACTTAACTGAATACAAAACATTGCTTGAAATCTGTTTACTTATCATCTCACCGCATCTCTGAATCAGATAGAGTGAAAATAATTAGTTGTGCTTGTGTCAAGAATCGTGTAGTAAGTTATAATTCGCAGAAAGAAAAAAGAGTACATTTTGGTTTATTTCATATATTTTTATTTTGTCATCGATTTGAGTATTCATTTTTAAAAAAGGCAGCTGTATTACATTTTCATTTTTTGTGAGACTAAAGACGATTTTGTACAGGATGGAGTCTAGATGCTAATGTTGCTATATTCTCAAACTTTATTTAGATACCACTGCAGAACATCATGATTCCCTTCCCTTTGTAATTTTGATATAATGAATCTTAGGAGGTGTGCAGTCACCTATAGATCCGTTAATGACATAATAATTCTTGAATTTTGTTGTCAATTACGTTCGGTGAAACTTAATTATCAATCTTACAGTAGTTTATGACTATCCAAGCTTTAATTTTGTAAAAACTTACTAAGACAGAATGTTTTCGATCGCTCCTTGGCGATCTTCATCCGATTAATATGTTTGTGTTTTTGTGTGTTTGTAAATTTCATATTGTTCTAGTTGTTCATATTGTTATCTTACACATCAACAAAAAAGGACCAGAATTTATAGATATTTACACTTTTTATTATTATTTTAACACTAAGTTTTAAATAATAAAAGCTATAAAATACTTCTTACTTCTTATTACGAGCTTCCAAGGTTGGCCTCGATGGCTCGATGTCTCCTATACACACACTCTGCCAATGGCCAGAAACAACTTTCTTTCAAGATTCTGACCAGGGTACATTCCCGTCCTAGTTGCTTTATCAAGGGACTCCTTGTTGCTGCTGTTACAGGACACTTCAAAAGTATGTGCTCTAATGTTTCCTCTTCTTGCTTGCACACTCCACAGATAGAGTCGTTAGTAATATGAAACCTTTTCAAATATGTATTGGTGACAATGTGTCCCAATGTGTTCCCCCCCTCGTGGACACTCACCTTGACGCGGTGAGGGGGCTTAAACTTGGAATTCCATTAAAAGCTATAAAATAAATAAATAACAAAATAGGTCATTTAATTAATATATATTTTAATAAAAACACTTTTGCAGTAATATCAAACAGTAGTAGGCCTACTTTGTTTTTTTTTGACAATTCTTATTGACTTAAAATAAAAAGTTATTTGGTATCTAATTTGGAATAAAATATGTATTTTAAAAATATAAAACTTATTATGTTACCTACCTTTACTTAGGTTTTTCCATATATATATATATATATATATATATATATATATATATATATATATATATATATATAAAGCTTATTTAGGAATGTTTGGACTAGATAGGAGACTGACAGATTTACGTAATGGCAATAGTCCAAAACTGCAATCTCTTGGAAATAAATAAATAGACACATATAAAAACGTAACACACTATTGAAATATTTCGATCAAAAATGATCTTCATCAATCAAAAAAGAGAAAAAGAAAAGACTGAAGTGAACCACAGATGTGTATAAATATCCAAATGTCACAGATTTATAGTTTATGATATAGTGCTATATGTGATTTGTGTAAATATTGATTATTTGAAACTAGATATTAATAGTCTGTCAGAAGGAAGGTAAATGGAGTTGTTAAAAATGATATATGTTTGGGGGAATGTAAAAGGAGTTTTATCTGATGTTGAGGTTAGGAGGCTCTCTAGATTTGGTGTACCACTGGTATGATAACTCCCATCTACTCAATTCTGAAGGATTGCAATCAGGGGGGAGGGCCTTAATTATTTTGGTGCTATAACAATCATTGAAAGACATGATGTTGTGACTAGCAGCGTGTTGAGCGGTTGGCCTGTCTATGTTCATGGTTCCAACGTCATGTCTGTGGCCATTCATTCTGATGCTCAGACCATCCGTGGTAAGACCTATGTACTGTGCCGGGCAAAATTTACATTGGAACTGGTATATTACATTTGTTATAATTGGAATTTTGAATTTTTTATTTTATGTAAAGTTATCCATTTCTTTTAGAAGTGAGGTCTGCTTTGCCTTGAGCTACTATAAGTAGAAATTAATATTCTAAGTTTAAGTAAACACAAAGCACAAAAGAATTTACTGTAGTATAGTTAGATGTTTTGTGGAACTTATCACACTTAAAATTACCTGCGACCAGACATTCTGTCAACAAGTTGTTAAGTTGTTAACTTAAACTTTTGGAGGTTGAAGAAGTTGTAAGACGAAAATGTTTCCTCCAAGTGTAAGTTAACAATTTAAGAACTTATTGTTAACAGAATGTCTAGTCGCAAGTAATTTCAAAGTGTAATAAGTGATTAACAACCACCTCGTCATGAACAACAAGATTTCAAAGTTTTGTGGAAGTTACATTTTTGCCAATGAGAGAATTAAAAATTATTTCTAAACACCTGTAATTGTTTATCAACTTGCCTATAGCAGCACTTACTTATATTTGTTGAGGACGGCCGTTTCGGGAGATGTGTCCCATTTTCAACTCAGACCGTAACTGATATCAAGGTTTACGTACGTTAGGGTGTTAGGGTGGGGGTGGGATATTATAGTGGTGTGGGTGTATTTTGTGGCTATTAGGAGTTATGATGTCAAAAAGTGTGTGTGAGTTGTAATGTAATTGTGAATTGAGTATGTGTGTAGGGTGTAGTTTGAAGTGTCTGTATATTTCATATTGTTCGGTTGTGTAGCGTTGGTTATTTCTGTGTTGTTTATGAAGAATTTGTAGGTTAGATGTTATGTCTATATAGTCATGTTTTGTGGAGTTGAAATGAAATGGTAACGTGTGTAGAACGTTCAAATAATCAAAAAATATTATTATAAAAATTATTGATAAAAGACAACTTTTTTATTGTTCAAATTAAATTGAAAGGTTACTATACTTATGAAAATGTATTTAATATAATATTTGCATAACACATCAAGTAAGCCAAAATAATATGTTTAAACTGAATTATTAAAAAATTTGTTGGAATTTGTTTGTACCATTTGTATGTTAGTATGTAAAGAATCTTTAAAGAACTGTTTAATTACTTTTTTCCTTGGATTGTAAATGTAAGTGTACAGTAGCTGTTATTTATTATGTACGTAAATACATAATTTGTCAGATAATTTGTAATAATAGTATTATTGTCCTTTGCCAACACTTAAAAAATTAATTGCAGTGAAACAATGTGTTGTGTTGTAAAACATGGACGTATGTTAAAGTTTTTCTACTGCTTAGAGACATAAATATTTGGAATAAATTTGAATAGCATTTGAATAAATAAAGGAACATTGGCTTTGACAAAAGACCCAAAGGCAATATGATTTTATCTTAAACAAAGAGAAGTGAAAATGTAAAGAAAATATAAAAAATTATAGACAGATTGGAATGAACAGAATATATTGCTACAATTTGTCTTTTTTTATTTAGGGTAAAAGAAAAATTTAGGGCTGTTACACCTATGAAAGTTGTAGAAAGTATTGTAAATAGTAGACAGGAGGAAGTACATATATATATATTCAGAAGGCTCATGGTTCAATGTGCAAGATTGCAGGTCTAATGTAAAACTAAACTCTATTAGGATAAATAATAATTGTCTCTATTTGCTTCTATTGAAGACAGTATGAACAGTTATAATATTTGTTCAATGAAACCAGCAATAAAACTATAATTTGAAATTGCTGGCACAGATAAAAGGAAATAAAATGAGGTCCTAGGAGTAAAAGTCTAGTAGTAGCTTAGTTTCATTATTAGCCTTGTAATAGGAGTAAAAATGTACCCAACTTGGAATTAAACATTTAGTTTTTATTAAATTTAAAGTTAATGAGTTTTTTTGATAGAAATTCATAAATCTGGCTCTTGTTTTGTGATTATTAAAATTAAGCATATTAATTTTTATTATGATTCATATAGTATTTATAAAAATATTTTGGAAATTGTTTACAGTAGGTTTTCAATTAAACTTTAAAAGCAAGAGTTGAAATGTTAACCAATTTAAATATTACTTAAAATGCTTTCTCTTTCAGAAATAGGATGTTTGAGGTGTGTAATCAAGCCCCTCCTAGTGCACATTAAGAGAGAAAGTTGAGAATATTTTTAAAATTATTTAGCACAATTCCTTTGAAATTGACTAATACTGTTTTAGAATGTTTACATACTTTATTCAGTTTTATAATTTCCACTGAAAGTTTTAAAAAAAATAGTTAATGTCAATCAAAAAATTTCTTGAATTTTTTTTACCTTTTAACACAAATTAAGATATTAAATTACAGTATCTGATTAAATTTCTTAGTAGCTTCACATGCATCTAGGCCTACAAGAACTACTTAAAATTTCAAATTTTATAAAATTGTCCTACATGTTCTATGGTTTCTCAAGATTATTTAATATCATGCTTATAGTTTATTATTAGAAAAACATTTTTCATAATTACAACAAATTTAATATTAAGAAAAACTTTTTTTGGTTAAAAGTTTTGATATGCATAAGTTGGTCTTTTGGCAATTAGTTTAATTTTTAATTAAGTTTGGTTAAACTTTCAAATCAAAAGTTTAATTTCCTCCTTCATAGTTTATCAATGTGTATTAATGTAGACTTTTAAAAATTGACATTTTATTCTTCATCTTCACAAGTTTTAGTTATAGTCCATTGAACATAGTAATTGGATAATCTTTCTTTAATTAAAACACAGTAAAAGTTTTCCTTCAAATATAACAATAGTATTAAAATTTCATTCTACATGTAGAAAAAATAAAGAAAATAGGAGACATTACTTTGACACATATAAGATTTGTAAGAATAGTAACAAAAGATAAATTCAAATTATTTTGAAAAATCTTGTACTGTATATAGAAAGCTTTTGTGCAAAATTCTCTGCAATTGAGAACCTCAGAAATTTACTCAGGATTTCATTAATTTAATTCAAGGAGCAACTAAACTCTATATGACTAGAGGAATATCATATGAATTGGACTATTTTTACATTTTTTTCCTATCAAAAGAATTTAAAACTGGAAAAGAGAAAGGGAAAATTTTGGGAAATACAGCTCTCAGAAACTTATAATTTAGTGAATTGTAAAAACATTTACTGAGATAAAACTTTTATGATTACTTCTAATCTCTGATAATATTTCTTGAATTTTGTAGTCCATTACGTTCGGTGAATCTTATTAATCACTTAAACACTAGTTTATGACTATCTGAACTTTACTCTGATATTTGGCCAACTTATATGAAAAGGTTTGTTTCAGCGTAATTATAAAAAAATTACTCAAATTATAAAATGAAGTGGTTTGTTATAAAGCTTTTAACCATATAGATTTGCCAAGGGCAATAAAATCAAAGATGGTTTGTCAATTTTAGGTTTTGTTCTTTGATAATTAATAATTGTAGCTTTTATGTGTAATCCCCTCTCAAGTTAAAACATTTTTTATTGGTAATAATCATTGTACAGCAGTATAATATATTAATTACTGAAAGTTTACAAAAGAAACAGCATAGATGTTTCTTTGGAAAACAAAGCTTTTGTAATCTGTTTTTATTGCAGTAAAGTACTGGATTTGCTTTGATGACAAAATAATGATTATGACTGATAAGTTTCAGACTGTTTCTGCAACTCCAACTAGCTTTACCTGACCTTCACCAACCTTAACTAAAAATAGAAAAAGCCAGTTATAACTATTGAATGGATATACCCTTTTGACCCCCTTTGTAACATAACTCTTGATTTAACTCACAGATAAACTCTAAGCTATTGTTAATAAACTTTTAAAACTAGCATGGCATTCCTCAGATCTATGAGTACTGTATAACCATTCATTCATGTAAGTACTGGACTTAAATTGTAACTAATGTAGAATTTTATTTATCTTTCCAAGTACAGTTGAATCAGTGAGCAGATTTAGTTTCTCTAAAAATAATATTTAGAAATGCTAGTTATATAAATAAAATAGTTAATTTAATTTAAAAATAAGAATAATTTGGGTTAGTATGTATTCCTATATTTTTATAAAAAATTTGTAGGATTGCATGGGTTTGGTTTTAAAAATTGCATCGATTCCATGCTTCTTTTCTCTAATGGGTAAAGAAATTTAAACTGTACTTAGATTTTGTAATAGATTGAAATCTCCTGTTAGTTTATTTTCCTGTACCTAGTATTGAAATTAATATTTGAATTTTTTTAAAAATAAAATTGGGTATCAATAACAGATAAACATGTTCTTCCTCTCTCACTCTCTCTCTTTCTCCCTCCCTCCCTCTCTAGTTGATGTTTTTTTATTATTTGGATGGTTTCGTTTATTAGAGTATTAGATTACATGTTTGAGATATCAAATACCAAAAATTTAATGTTTTTGTTTAGGTTATAGTTTTTAGTTTGTCGCTTAAATTGAGTTTTTATAGTGAATTTATTTTCTAGTTTAAGTTTGTGTTTTAGTCTATTGGGAATGACTTGTGATATTTTATAGGAGGGGTGTAGTTTTGAAATTTATTAGAGGTCTTGTGGGTTTGTAGATTTTATGCATTTTGATGAGGCTGTTCATTTTAGGAGGATTTGGATTGTTTGTTGTATATTAGTAAGGTTTTTTTTGGTTAAATAAATTGATATTTTTCTATTTATATGATTTTGTTTTGGTATTTGTTAGTAGGATCTTTGTTTATTTCTATAGAATTATTGGACTTTATGAATGCTTCTGTTTTTTTATTATATTTTGTTTTTGATATTATCACTGTAACATTGCTTTTGTATGTTATTGTTGCTATTATTTCATTTTTGTATAGTTTTTGTTTCAATTGGTTTATTTGTGTTTTATTTCTGTTGGGATTTTTGTGTGTCTTTCTTGTTGATAATTTGGTTGATTTTGTATGATGCTGTGTTTCTTGTTATCTTGATTTTCGACATTTATAAAATTTATTGGCAGTTTTGTCTCGAGTATGAGGTTTTCTGTTGTGTTTTGTATTTTTGGTATGATGTTTGTTTTATTGCTATTTTCAAGTATTTTTATTTCTTCTTGGGTGAATTTGGATTTTGTAAGATTTATAAAGCTGGGTTGGAATTTACGCTTTGTTATGCTATTGTCTATGTTATTTGTTTTTCAAACTAGTAAGTTTGTTGAGTTTAGATTCGATTTTTGGTTTTTTTAATTGAAGTAAATATTTTGCATTTTCCTTGAATTTTGTTATAATTTTATAAACCAAATCAATGGCATTGTGGTTTATATTAACCAAATCATGGTTGTGATAGCACTTGACATAATTTATTTTGGAATACATTTTGTAGAGAATATACCTAATGATATAAAAATCATCACTTTATATGCCTCAGATATAAAAAATCATCAATCTTTGTTCAGGGAGATATTTGAAATTAGTTTAATATTCAACAAAAAGACTATTTATTAAAATTTTATAAATGTAGAAAATGTAACTTAAAAATAAAAAATATTTACTTTAAAATTTTTAATAGTAAACATATTTTTAATATTTCCATAATAATGTTTTAACAAAAAATGTCTAACAACCCATTATTTTGAAATATCATATAAAGGGCGCCATATTAGGCTTTTTACAAGAAACTACAGTAGGCTGTATCAATTCAGAAACCCTTAATTTCTTTACATTGAAGTGTCTGTGTATTTATTATTCATAACCTTTAAATTTCATTTACAAAGGCTCCACTGTGTGTTTATGTATGCCTAGAGAGAGAGTATATAAATATATACTAACAATAAATTATCATCTAATTGCAAATGATTTAAATATTATGTAATACAATGTAACACCTACAACAAAGGCATCCTTCATGAGTCCAAATAGAACTGCATGCATAATTACATGAGTGTCTTACTGTTGCATAACATAAGGATACTACATTCTCATAAGGATGTTCATTTTACATAACTCAACCTAAATATCTCTGTGTGTGTATTACTTATACTTTGTTGAATTATCAGTTGTAATAAATATTATTATTTATATTTTTACAAAATAGTCTTATATAATATTTATTTTTTAATTGTAGGCCCTAAAATATTATAAACTGAAAACTAAGAATGAAGTAGTTCTTAAAGTAAAACAATAATGTTTGGCTGTCACTTTAAAAATAATTTCAACTTCATTGATATATGGGAACTGAGCCCAAAACAAAACAGCAATCGACTGTATGGGTCTATCAAGATGAGCCAAGTTCAAGAAATGTTGTTTGTAAAAGAAGCGCATCAAAGCAAATTGTTTAGCTGTTTCTTCACATTTTTTGTCCCATGAGGATAGTAACATTAAAGCAATGTAGGGCAGTCAACTCTAAATAGTACAAGACCATATTTAGTCGAAATCTTTGGAAAAACTTTAGGAAAAGTCAATGAAGAAATGTAAATGTTTTTTAATATTATTGACACGTAGTTAATTTAAATAAATAAAACCTCTGTACCACAAATAACGTTTTCATTTATTTAATACCTTATGTACATTTCAATTGCACACCAATCATCCTCAGAGGTAATTTACAAAACAAACTACTAGGATGATAAATTGAAAATTTAATTTGAAAAATCAATTGTATTCTCTTTATGCTTTTAATTATTTTAATATGTTTTAAATAAAGTGAATTGTGTTACCTAACACATTCAATGAATATTTTGTGTTAAAACTTATTAAGTAATATCTTGTCTTGTGAGGACTTATAATTAAATTTTTTTAAAAATTTACTTTGATAAGTATTTTCAATTTTAATGATTGTTTACACCTAATGCAATAAAATATGGTTTGTATCATTAAGTTAATTAAATTTACTTTAATTATAAGTTCATTCAAGTTGTGAAATTAGTTTTAGTATGTTTTAAATCTAGTTGGCAAAAATCTTTTTATATTTTATTTGTCCTAATAAATATATTCTTATATATAAAATGTGTATATATGTGTTCAATTATCTTTTAAATTTTGTGCATTAATAGTACATTTTAGCGTGAACCTTACTTTTTTTAAATTTGGTTTTCCAGCTTTCAGAATTTTAACAGATTACGATTTTGATTAAAATGCATCTTAATATGTATATGTTAAATTTTGGTTAAACTTACTAATGAAGAAATGGTAATTTTTGCTTAAGAAAATAATTACAAGAACTTAACTGCTATATTTTTTTTACATTATTAATTTTAAACCATAAATAATTATTTAAAGAACTAAGTGAAAACACTTACTATGCTGATGTGTTTCGAAACTGTCTTTATTTGGGGAAACATAACTTCGATCAAGCGTCAGGATAGTAAGATAATAGTTTTCACTTAGTCCTTTAAATAATTACTTATGTTTAATCAGTGTAATCAAACTGTTTACAACTTTTAATACACAGAGTCTCGATAGTCCGAAATGAACAGGACTGGCCTCATTTCAGATTAAGCAAAATTATTGCCAAAATAAACATAATTATTAAATTTAGCGTACAAAACAGCACTAAAAAAGCTACTGTGTATCCTCCAAATCAGTTGGAGGAAGAATCACGTGATTTAACAACTAGTGCGTGACTTTTTCTTATGGCTAATGCTCTACTTCTTGTATTAGTGTCTAGAATCTGTGTTGTTTATTACATTGTTTTTAGGTGAATTTAGTGAAATGGCTTTGAAACGGAAACATACTTTGGTTGCACTACAAGACAAATTTGAAGTGTTGAAACACTTAGACAATAGTGAAAGTCCGTCAAAATTGCCCGTTGAGTTTGAGTGGGGAATTCTATAATCACCGACTGGAAAAAAACCAGCCAAAAATTTAACAGTTTTGTATTTCTTCAACAAGTGAGAAATTATTTTGAAAGAACCTGACAACATCTCAGACGAGACCGATGGTGAAGGAGACAATGTCAGCGAGCAGAGGGTTCCTACTTGGACGCAGCGGCTGGCTTTGATGTAGCTCTACTTACATAGAACAACAGTCCGCCTTGATTGTTAGCATAACTTCACTTAAAAAGAGAAGTCTCCTTGTCTTAGACAAAAAAAAGTAACAGCCTTTAATAAACCTATATAATTTAGAACTACATAATAACATTGAACTGTTTTGTTCATTACGCTGCCGATCTTTGAAACGTAATGTATTTTTGAGTACATAATACATTTATTCACTGTTCTTTGTTAGTTTTTTTATACTCCCATAAATATCCTAATTTCAGTTTCGGATAAACCATTTGTTGTATTCAAAAAAACTAGTCTAGGATTTATATCTCTCTCTAAGTTTTGGTTTAAACAGTTGAAATTAGCCTTGTTTTTTAAGAGTTTTTTTCTTTGCAGCATGGGATCACCACCAACAGATGTTGGAATTATTGCTCTAGAGCTGATCATTCCATCACTTTATGTTGATCAAACTGAACTAGAAAAGTTTGATGGAGTATCAGAAGGAAAGTACACAATCGGATTAGGCCAGTCCAAAATGGGATTCTGTACAGATCGTGAAGATATAAACTCGCTCTGTTTGACGGCTTTGGCTCAGCTTATGGAAAAAAATAACCTTAGCTACGAGGATATTGGTCGATTAGAAGTTGGAACAGAAACTATAATTGACAAATCTAAGAGTGTCAAGACAGTTTTGATGCAGTTATTTAGAGAGAGTGGTAATTATGATGTAGAAGGTAAGGCAATTTTCATTCCATTTTATACAGAAGGAGATTTATATTTTAAAGTTTTACTACAATTTTTAAAATATTTCGTATTGTAAATTGTTGCAAGTGCAAAGTTTTAAATAATATAAGACTCTATTAAAGTTTAGATATTTTCCAGGTGCAAACCTAATACAATAATAGGTATTTTTTTTATTTTTAATTTTCTAGAGTTATAAATTGTTTTTTTTAATACCATTCTTTTGCTTTTTAATTTTATATAAACATTAAATAAAAATAATGTTGTGCAGGTTTTATAAGTGCAAAAACAGTTTTCACCCTCAGAATCTAAAAAAATATTACAGTATTGAAAAAGAATTGAGGAATAAAACACCAAAGCCAAAATCTATATGCTATACTTAGTACGTGTTCATCTGTGTTAAAACCTGTTATCAAAAAATCCATAGCTTAAATTAATGGAACAAAATATAACATGCCTTGTGCTGCTATGTTTATACTGAGATTTAACAGCAATAACAAACAAAATTATTTTTAGACCTTGAGATTGGAAGATATTAATACCTCCACTTATATTCAATTCTAACAACCCAATTTTAATCTTACCAAACTTGTTTCATCAACAACTTTACCATTATCAATGACAGACAAACATGTTTTGGTGACAGGTTTATATTTGATTAAAATTAATAGCCAGTAACAATGGGGATATTTTTATTATAACTTTCAAAGATCCTCTAGGTCACAGAACAGAATAATTAGTAATACAGGTTTATTCCAAGTCAATCAAAATATATGGATAAACTGATCTTGTTTTTTATAACTTTATAGATATAAAACCACCACTCGAAATGCAGGCAAACTCCTTATTAATTTGGATCTACTTAGCAAGTCCAACAATTTGAAATATGGTATTACCCAAAAGTTTTAGTAATTGGATCATGTTTGAAAAATAATCAAAGTTTCAACTTCGGCCTGGGCGATTAAAATAAATCTTGAAATGTTCACTATACCAAGCAGTGCAAATTTCAAAAAGTAAAAAACTAAATAGAAATGGTTTGCAATCACATGTCACAAAATCTTTGCACACTTGATAGCTTTCTGTAATGAGCAGATTTATCTTCTTCAACATTGTAAAACATTCTTTTGACATCATGAAATATGTTTAACTGTAATAATAAAAGATTTAAGCTTAAAATCATAATTTACATATTCAGCCAAACAGAAAACATTCTTCAACTTTATTAGCTTAAGTGAATTTCTATGCACTGTTGAAGAAGTTGTACATAATAACTCAACAATACAAAAATAAAGCATTCTAAAATTTGAAAATACTGACAAAAATGGCATCAGAAAGATGAGAAAAGAATACACATTACAGCCCCAAACATTTATCTACCCTAGTACTAATAATGAAGAAAGTTGAATCAATTTAATTCAATAATCATAAAATATTTAAGCACTTTAGAATAAGGGGATATCAAGCTCCGGGTTTTAATCATTCTTGGAAAACAGGTAAACTGCCTATAGAAACACCAGCTCTATATATATGACCAGGGCTGTAACCAGACTGATTGAGAGGGTTATCAATTTTAGACTGTTAGGTAATTGAGAAGATTCTTAAATTTATACTAGATTCATGTGTTACCATTACACCATTACTATACTTTTGCGTTTGGTGAAACTTAATTAATCACTTAGTTGTGTGACTAATAGTCATAAACTAATGTAAAAGTGATTACTTAAACCTTCTTACACAATTCATTCACAAGCCACAACTATTAATGACTTTTAGGTGAGACTTCAAAAAAAAAAATTATATATTTTTTTTACCTTGGTGTGTATGATAGTTTGGGTATAATAGCATGTTGAGACTGTTAGCAACTGTAAGATTTCTGAACATTTTCCAATCTGGATTATCCACTTCCACAAAAGAATTACTAACATTCTGAATTCATTTTAACAGATGTATTACAGGGCATTGAACAACTTCCTTTTATAAATAAACATTTTAAATTGTTATGTGACAATTGAATCTAGGAGATTGCATTTTCCTTGAACAATATTACCATTTGACTTAGTCATCAAAACTTCAAAAAAATTCCTAAAATATCACCTAGTATGTGAAACTTTGAAAAAATGAAAGTTTAAAATTAATCCACAGAAAATTGACTTGTGTCTCTATAAGAAGCAGGAAAATCAAATGGACTATCCATTCTGATATCAGGATTTGTGGTTCGATTATAATACAAATGACACATACCATATATCTTGGTATGGTTATTGACACTGAACTTAGAATATTTAGAAGACATTGAAAAAAAAACTAGAAAAGAAACATGAGGATACCTTTGGCACAGCGTGAAATCTAAAATTCTTCTAAAAACATATGAATGAATAGATTATCATTCATATGATCTATTTTAGAGTGAGCTGTACAAATGAGGGCATCTCATCTTTGAGGAAAAGGATTGCAGAATTTGTTACAGAATTAGTAAACTGTGTTTACTATCCAAAAATATTATGAGAACTGAAAATGAACATAATCTTGTGTGTGTGTGTGTGTGTGTGTGTGTGTGTGTGTGCGTGCGTGGGTAATAGAATATAAAGACAAGGCTGATGAAGATTATTCAAATGTTTTTTACAAAACAAATACTTATAAAACACTTAAATTATAACTATTTTACCCTCCCCCCTGGTCATACAATGCAGGAAGCAAGAAAATCAATTCAACAAGACAAACAATTCTCTGTCTCAAGAAAATCCGCCTAAAACATATTTTTTAGGCATACCTAAGATTCCTCTAAAACTACTCTCTGAGACAAAAAGTAACCTGAGCTATATTAGAGCTTTGTAGCAACATAGAATCACTATAGAAAGTATCACTATATACTGCAAGGAGAAAATTTTTGCAAACAATTGAAGGTATCACTATATACTGAAAGGAGAAAATCTTTGCACACAATTAAACTTAGCACTATATACTGAAAGGAGAAAATCTTTGCAAACAATTGAAGGTATCACTTTTGAAGTTCAATATGGTTACTTTCTGGTTATCAGTAAAGCAAAATATTAAGTATTAATGAGCAAATAGCACCAAGTGAAAATGTGTAAATGAAGTAGATCTTAACAGGTATATATTTAAGAAGATTTTCATATAAAACCAATTTTTATGAGACTGTCAGATTTTAAATTTAAAAAGTTTAATTCTAAATACAGTAGAGTCTCGAAATTTCGAGTCCCGATAATTCGAGGTTCCGTTAAGTGTGAGCCTATTTTATCTATTTGAAAGAAAATTATGAACTGGCTTCCAAAAAATATTTATATTCGGATGTTTATGCAAAGGAAATATGAATCAGGCTTCGAAGAAATGTTGATACCAGAAGTGTATACATGATAATGGAAAGAAATAAAACTTCATCAATATATCTTAACAAACAGGACTGGCATACACTATCTTATATATTAACAGGAGATCATCTTATATTAAACTTTCTCTCATTAATTTTCATTTTGATGAGTTACATTCCTAACATCTATTTAATTAAACCCAATTAGAGTTTCTTGTGCAAGATTTCTTTTATATTACCTTATATATGCAAATTAACAGTAATAACCTTTGCTAAAGGACTATGAAACAAATTAAACATAAAACTAGTATTAGAATCTACTGTATTGTGTTACTACAAGTTTTGTCCAATTGACAGAACCATTCTAAAATATTTTAGATAACACTTTGTTTTAAAGTAATGCTTTAGGGTTTTAAAGGTCTAAGAATCATAAATAGTTTTTTTTAGTGTTATATAGAGAGATGAAAGTAAGAGCCTTGTTATATATTTTCATTGTTGAACTATAGTTTGAAAAATATTTAGAAATTGTTTTTTGTAGGTATTGATACAACAAATGCATGCTATGGAGGAACTTCAGCATTGTTCAATGCAGTATCCTGGGTAGAGTCGAGAAATTGGGATGGAAGATTTGCCGTTGTAATTGCTGGAGACATTGCTGTGTATGCAGCAGGCAGTGCCCGGCCTACAGGTGGCGCTGGTGCTGTGGCTATGTTGATTGGACCAAATGCAACTTTGGCCTTTGAACCTGGTCTAAGAGCTTCTTATATGGACCATGCGTATGATTTCTTTAAACCTAACCTTGCATCAGAGTATCCAACTGTTGACGGAAAATTGTCGATTCAGTGCTTTTTGAAAGCATTGGATAATTGTTACCAGTTGTATTGCAAAAAAGCGAAGAAATTAGCAAACATTGAAGCAGATTCAAATGAATCTGTAGGAATTAAAAGTTTAGACGCAATGCTGTTTCATTCTCCATATTGTAAACTTGTACAGAAATCTTTAGCTAGATTAGTTTTGAATGATTTTGTAAATACACCAAAGGAAAATATTACAGAATCTTTTCCTGGACTAGAAAAATTCATTGGTTTTAAGTTAGAAGAGACATATTTTGATAGAGATATTGAAAAAAGTTTCATGGATTTTAGTAAAGAAATATTCAAACAAAAAACTCAACCTTCTTTATTCATTGCAAACCAAGTTGGAAATATGTACACACCATCATTGTATGCTGGTTTGATATCA
Organism: Prosapia bicincta; assembly: GCA_036971475.1. Taxonomy (NCBI): domain Eukaryota; kingdom Metazoa; phylum Arthropoda; class Insecta; order Hemiptera; family Cercopidae; genus Prosapia; species Prosapia bicincta. The sequence goes on along the minus strand of JBAIZL010000376.1, from coordinate 2,157,746 downwards.
TATATAATAAACACTCCTGTTTCAGAACTACCTACTAAAAGAATTGGTCTGTTTTCATACGGATCAGGCTTGGCTTCTACTATGTACTCCTTGAAAGTACGAAGTGACGGTCTGCAAAATCTTATAACTAATTTAAGCCATATAAAAACTTTGTTGAACAGTCGTCATATGATTTCCCCTCAAGATTTCAGTAAAATGATGGAGAGTCATGAAGAAAATTTACATAAATCATCATATGAACCTGTTGGCTCCATAGAGTCCTTATTTCCAGGAACTTATTTTTTAAAGGAAATTGCAGCTTATCGAAGATCGTATGAAAGAGTTCCATTAGCTTCAGTATAATGTTTCAGAAAATTTTAAAGCCTTATTATAAGTAAACGTAAGTTGTTAAATTTGTTTTATTGTGGTTGGTTCATCTTATATATTTAATTGTTTATACATATATTATTGGAATTTAGATTAGGTTTTTTATACCACTTCCTTACTGATACATAAACAAATAAACTGAACAACTTGACTAGAAGGTGTAATATCTTATATGTATAATCAGTTTTTTATCTAAGATTTTTTGCAGTAGTTGAATGATACATAAACTTTATAGTGACATTGCAAATAATTGTTTTAGGGCCAGTATTTATTACGATAGTAATTAAGTACATATTTTTTTCATACAATGAATTATTGCAAACAAATCTTTACATTCTTGTTACTGTGTTTGTATCTGCACACTGCCTTACTTTATTGTACTATATATAAACTTTGAATTTTAAAATATTGTTTGACCAATTTGTAAATCTCTTACCCTTATAACTACTAACGTTGGTTAAAATTAGATCTGTTTTGAGTATAGTTGCTCCTATAAATTTTTTAATAATCTTTTATATTTATTGAAAATTTGTTTTGTACAACTTGAGTGGCCCTAATTTTTTTTACTGTTTTTTTCTGTACATAATAAGGATATCACAAAATTACTGATTTGTACACTCTATTATTGTTTATATCCATATACTACCTTAATTTATTGCACTATCTACTGGATTTGAATTTTAAAATATTGTTCGACATGTTTGACAAAAATTGTAAGTCTTACCTTTATATGTGCTAGCATTGTTTAAAAATACATCTGCTTCAAGGATATTTACTCCTATAAAAATTTCTAGAGTAATTTTTTGTTGTTGTTCATTGTTAATAAGGAGGTTACAAAATGACTGCCTTTTGTTATTATTGTCATAATAAGAATTAAATTTTATTATTGCTAGTATTATAATAGTATTATGATCATTATTATTATAAATAACAGTTTTGTAAAGATTCATACTTACAACAAATTATTGTGTACAATACGAAGAAAATAACTTGGTTAAGAAATTCAAGCCTCTCGAGTTCTGAAATGAAGTAATTTTAAAAAATGTGAACATAATACATTTTTTACTGTAGTAAAAATTAATAGATTGAATGATAAGAGTTTTAAGATATTTTGTTTTGTTTACTTATTATCATCTGAATAAATTTTCTTATAATTGCCAAATTAAAATGTTAGTTTTTAATCAGATTCCAACACCTTTATGTTATACTCAGTTGGAAATTGTGACTATTAAAACATAACATTTGTAACCTTCAATATTGTAATTATAATGATTACACTTCTGTATTTAAATTTCAAACTATAAAACATGAATTACGTTAGTTTTTGTTAGATGTCCTTCAATCAAGTAAGGCCAAATGACATCACAAGCACTTAATTTTAAAACCTAATTGTCTTGTTTTATTAATAGGTTTTTTGAGTAGTATACATGATTAGAACTGAATTTGAATCTTATACTTTAACATACATAGAATATATTATAAATAGGTTTGCTTAGGTTTATTTTCAATATATTATATACAGTTTTTTTAATTAAGTTTTATTTTCAAACCAAAGTGTATTTGTTAACTAGTTTTAAGCTATACTGTTTAATTTGTGTTATAAGTCAGAATTTAAAAAAAATATATATACTTAAATTTTTCTTGAAACTAACAAAATTTTTGGTTCTAATAAAATAATGCATAAATTAAAAAAAAAAAAAACAGTTAAATTTGTTTATAAAGTTCACCAAATATTTCTTTTGATTGATTTTAGTAAGTTAATTTTTAAAATATCTCAATCTAAAACATAATTATCAAATATGAACTAGAATATTTTAATTAATAGAGATAGAAAATAATATAAGCTGACGACTTGCATACTGTATCCGATATTTTTATATTCTTTAAGTACAATTTATTTAATAATTTAGTTAAATGTTTTTGTTTGTAGAACAGAAACAAATTTACTTCATAAAATCTTTATAGGTTTCTCAAACTTTTAACTTTTGTTACTGCAGCAAAACAAATTTTACATTTACAGGGGAAAACGGTTGAATTTGATGATTCATAAATTGCATAAGTTTTTTCCAACAAATTGAAAGTTGTGATTGATTCAGTTGGGATTTTGAAATAACATATTTTGAATATCATATCACACATTGTGCTTTCTGGAACATTGAAATTTCAAAAAAATGTGCAAATATAAAACAAAAAATAAATATCAGTTTTGTGAAATTTTATTTATGATTTTCTTATAATAATAGTTTTTAAGAATATGCCTTAATTTATAAACTGAATTACAATAAATTTATTTATTTCCATCTTGAACTTAAGTCTCTAAATTGTACACTTTTTAAGATGATACGTGAAAATAACTATTTAATGAGCAGTTTCAGGATGTTCAAGCCAGTCTAAGCAGAAAATATAACACTTCACCTGAAACGGCTGTCTTTATACATCATAAAAGAAGTTCTTTTAGAAAAATATTCTTGTTTATATAAGTTAAATTTCAGGAATGTTTTACATGGAGATATATTTCAGAAAATATTTGTTACATTAATAACTTTCTGTAAAAACATACTTGAATGGCAGCATAAATTTAGTTTTAATATAATTTAATCTTATAACAGCTTAAATTAGAATGAGTTAAAGAACTAAATTATAGTCAACTAATTTTTTAAAAGTCATTCTTATATAATATATTAACAAATATTTAATGATTTAAAATTGAACCATAAATTGTCAAAGTAATAAAATATTTTTATACATGTGTTAGAAAATTTTAATATTATAAACTGTTCTTTCTTAAAATAATTTCAAGTTAGATTAAGGGTAATGTTATAAAGTAATATAAATATGGAATGAGGTTATATATTTTGTAATGTTTTGTTGTTTTACATTATTTATTTCTAGTTTCTATATCGTGTTTTATATATTTTATATTTAGGACTACGTAAATGTTTATACAGAATTAAAAAGCTCAATTAATAAGTGCTACAAATGATTTGTAAAATAAATGTGGTGACATTTTCATACTGTACGATGTTTTTAAATATATATTATTTTCATACACTTGTGTAGATATGTCATTAATTTAATTGTATTAAAGTAAATTCTTATTCATAATCCTTACAATATTTTTAAGGTCTTTTTGATAAAGATTACAGTATTCATTGCTAACCTAATTTTGCATATAAGTGTGTTATTCATTGCTAACCTACTTTTAACAATTATAATTCTGACAACAAACTTTCAAGTTGTAGTGGTACTTTTCATTTATAGCAAAACTTATAAACACTTATTCAAATTTTCACTGCGCTACTCAAGTTAATATCAATTTTTAGTATGAAAAAGCTTTTTTTGTGATCACAAAGTTAGCATTTAATCGCCTTAATGTAATATACATATACATAAATCATCCATTTAAATAAATAAATTACAGCAAAAATATTATTGGAAAATTTAATTCTATTAATTTTCAAAATATTTTCTGTATATAGTCTCAGGCCACCTAACAAAACAATAAACTAATTAGAGTAAATAACTTAATTAGAATAATAACTTAACTTCCCTTCTAATTAGTAAACAACAATACTGATTTACTCATAATCTTAAAAACACTAAATATTTTTTTAGAATACTCAGATTAACTGAGTAAGCATGTAAGATTAAAAAATAGATATGCTTAATATGTAAAAAAACTGTGATTATGCAATGCTTTAACAATTAAATGTCAGAGGGTAGAAATATTAACTAATACAATGCAAATGGATAAATTCATTAGAAATAGTGAATGATGGAGGGAAAAAGTGCAGTTTATTTCAGTCAACAAAACCAGAACTCTGTAATCTTTTAAAAGCATTCCCCATTTATTGTTTTGTACTTTTTTATTGCATATGCTCATTTTCCGTTGTGTCAGATTTATTTTAGATTATAATCTAGGTTTACATAATTAATTTATAGCAGATAATTAGTAGTCATTCAAAATACAACAATGTAACTGATGATTAATAGTCATTAAAAAAAAACAATGTAACTAATACTGATAATTAGTAGCCATTCAAAAAACAACAGTGTAACACATGATCCATTTCCAAGATGTGACTTGAAAAAAAAACAAAATAATCAAATGAGAAAATGTGTAATAAAAGTATATTTAAAAAAAAACTAGGCGCTGTTACAGTAATTGCTGTTTTTATTTATTACAATAAAATTTAATGAAATACTCACTCTTACATACATATTAACTCATGAATCTTAATTAAAGCTTTGCCTAAATCAGTATTTAGTTATCCATTACCTAATTGTAGTAAACATTCAGGAAATTCTTTTTTGTTGCAAAAGCCATGACAACTGTTATATTTTCTGATATTGTCAATAAAATGCCTACTGTTAAACATTGAATATATTGCAATCCTAGATTTGTTTTGGGCTGTGGTAGCAATACCATAAGTTGAAGTGTCTTCTTCCTAACTCACTGGGAAAATGAAGTGCATTACAGTGTTGGCAGCTTTGGTCAAGCTACCAACACTATTCTGAATCACATAATTTTCATTATTTAGAGGGCGCCTATAATTGTGGATATGTTCCTCAGACCCTCCTCCTTCATTGTAAATGATCCTTAACATTTCTCTCTGCTGTGCATCATTCCTAAATACTTATCTACAAACTCCCGTTCTTTCTCAATTACAATTAATTTCAACATTTTCACTTAAACAGAACAATAAAATCGACAAATATAAACAATAACTTATACAAATGTTCTTGAAAATTGTTTGTAACCATCATTTCTAGGCAATATTTCTATACCATTAGTAAATAATTTTACACAAACTCGCAGTCTTCTTCTATTAGATAAATTTCAACATTTAAATTAAACAGAACAATAAAAGTAAAATAAATAAACAATCAAAGTTACATCAGCTAATGTTGTCACCATATGGTACATTTAATAATCACCATCCAGCATAAAGGGCTTAGTTATTAATAAACTCACTTTAATGATATTTCCATTAGAAAATCATTGAACCTATCAAGGCCAGTGGAGCAAAGCCTAGGTAATTTTTTTGCAAGCCTGATATTTTCTTACTATCTTTAGCTCTCAAGCATTAAAATGAATCTAATTGAGCTATCTTATTTTGTTCCTTGCTCGGGAAATTTCATGAAACCTATTTGCTTCCGGAATTAAATACAGTAAACTCTTGATTATCCGTGGGCGGATTAACTGGTTTGCGGATTATCCGGGGTCTGCCATTGTTTTACAAATATCCAATTTTTATTCCAATCCGATTCATGTGTTTAAATTTCCAAATGGTGAATTACGATGTAAATACATATAAGGCTTAATAGAAGTTAAGATGAAGGGAATAGATATGTAAATATGTACGTACTAATTTTTACATTGAAAGGGAAGCATCCCGATGCGGGCTAGCGAAATAAAAGGGGCGAACAGACTACTGTATATAAGAGACAATGACAAAATGCAAAGATTTACTTTGCTTGTTGAGGACGGCCGTTTTGAGAGATGTGTCCCTTTGTCAACTCAGACCGTAACTGATCTTAAAACCCACAATCTAACCAACACATTACGAAAATACAACTACAAAATAGCTTACTCCACACACAACACTCAACAAACAATTAAAACCCAACAACATTTACAATACCACAGGAGTTTACAAACTAACTTGCAGTTTGTGCCCCAGTTTTTACATAGGCCAGACAGGGAGGTCATTCTACACACGTTACCAAGAACATATAAAAGCACTAACAAACAATAACTACCAATCAAACTTTGCCGATCATCTCAACTCCACAAAACATGATTACATAGACATAACATCTAACCTACAAATTCTTCATAAACAACACAGAAATAACCGACGCTACACAACCGAACAATACGAAATATACAGACACTTCAAACTACACCCTACACACATACTCAACACACAATTACATTACAACCCACACACTTTTTTGACATCATAACTCCTAATACTCACAAAATACACCCACACCACCATAATATCCCTACATAAACCTTGATATCAGTTAAGGTCTAAGTTGACAATGGGACACAAACGGCTGTCCTCAACAAATATAAGTAAGTGCTACTATAGGCAAGTTTGTAAATATTTACAAGTGTTTAGTGAAAACTAGTAGCTCATGGAAGATGGAATCAACAAATATTAAATATAAGCAAATCTTTTCAGTCAATATGTTATGATCAGTATAAATGCTCATATGGTGGTGGTTAACAGAGTAAGACAGTATGAACTGATAATGTGATGACTTGGAAAGTGTATTAGATTATTGTTGAGGTGAGCATTAAAAAAAAAAGTTATGTATATTTGTTACTACAAGTATGTACATTTGCAGTACGAGTATTTCAAATGACATCAATCTTTATCTTCAATACTTTAAACAAACATTTTATATTTGTTGATTCTATCTTCACGTTTTAATATAAACATAAAAACATTTTAATATAATGTGTGCAATGTTCAAGTCCTAAACTTAGTTATATTTATTTTCTTAATAGATGTATTGGTACAAAAAAAAAACTGGGTGCAAGTGGAAAGTCTCTAAATTTATAAACGTTGACTCATTCTGCCTTGTTTCCAAATACCAATGATTATTCTCTAAAGTAAAACTAAACGAAGTTATTAAATATACCTTAACATGGACATGTAGGCTTGGGCAGAATTCAATCCTAGAAATATTTTGTGTTCATGGTGTCACAGCTACTGTGGGTTTCGACAAAGATTAAATGCAAAATTCTATTTAAAAGACATTGGTGGTGGGACATCATTATCATGGTCCTGAGTATTACTTCTCATGCCAAGATCATTGATGTGGGAATAAATACACCATTATACACTCCTCCTTATTGCAAGAACCTTAATCTAACACAAGACAAAACCTTCACTACTTTAATATAATTTTACCTAATGTCGATTTTGTTGACCACGAAATTCAGCAAAATTTTCAAGATAAAAGCTTTTTGTGACAAACTAAAACTTAACTTTTCCTATGCCAAATATATATATTTCTTTAATACATCTTCCTAAATAAACTAATTATTTTGGAACTAATTTTGGTGTTTAATTCTTACTAGTAATGCTTTTATGAATATAGTAAAAAATAATTAAAATAAAATACTTGACATTTTACAACAATGAATATATATGAGTTTGATGTTCTAAAAAAAAATAAAAAATTACATGCTAGATATGTGTGGTAGTTCAAAACCATTTTCCAGGTGAATCACACTGGAAGAGCATTCTCATATTCACTTATGTTGTGAATTAGTGCAGTCACTGTCAATCATTTTATTATTAGATGAACTAAAAAACATCAATATATCCAATAACAAATACAGTAGAAGTCAGATAATTTGCGGTAGATGGGACCGAGACCCCCTCGGATTACGTTGCTGTACATTATAAAAAAAGAGTTTTAATACTCTTCTATACTATAGTTTTATACGATATATAAGGATGCACAAAATATATTTAAAGAACTTTATTGATTACAGTACTTAGATAAATTAAATGTTGCTTTGGAACACATTGTTTATTCCAGTTACTATTGGATACTATTATTCTTATAATTTAAACTTACTGCCTGGGATTGTTAACAATATTGTTAGTCTGTCTGACTATAATTTAATGCGCTAATAAATTACTAAATGTTTAAATGACATATAGGACATTGTCATCTAGATCTGCGGTTCCCAAACTGTGGTACGTGAGACGTTGCCAGGGGGTACGTGAGCAGGACCATGCCAGTTTGCTATATGTGCCGGCTGATGGGAGGCAAGTTTCGGGTTACGGGAAAAGCGGGGGAAGTTTTGATTTGCGCGCTGAGTGGCTACATCACTGACGCTCTCCACTTTCTCTGTCAGTTTGTCTATTGTCTGCCAATCTGCACAGTGTGTGTTTTTAAGCGTGTGTCATACAGTCACATTATTCTTATTATTTTATTAATTATTTCATAGGGCAGTGTTTGTTATATCAATATGGATAAGTGGTTAAGCCAGCCTTCAAACGTTAAGAAGAAGCAAAGAGTTTCGTCGTTACTTGAAGAAGCTAATTTTACTCCTGTATCTAGTACGTCTTCATCAAAAGAGCAAAGTTCTTCTGCATGTTCTGCGACGCCATTAGGTCAACAAATGTGCGTACAATCAAAAAGGCATAAATATGATATCAGCTACTTGTCTTATGGATTTACTTGTAATGAGGTCCATGACAATGAAGTTAGGCCACAATGCGTCATTGTTTGGAAACACTTTCTCACCATTCAATGAAACCATCTCTTTTAAAGCGTCATTTCCTAACAAAACATGAAAGTTACAAAGATAAACCATTGGATTTTTTCAAAAATAAGGAAACTTCATTAAAAGGCAGCAAGATAAATATTAATTTGTTTACCAGTTTGAATTTAAAAGCGGTTGAAGTTTCCTATAAAGTTAGTTTTAGAATTGCTCAAGAGGGCAAACCACGTACCATTGGGGAAACATTAATATTGCCAGCAACTAACGGCAATGCCTAACTAAAGACATTGTGTCAACCATGTTAGGAGAAAAAGAGGCTAAACAGATTGATTCACTTTCGCTTTCTAACAATACAGTTTCAAGAAGAATAAGTGACATGGCTGCTAATGTAAAGGAAACATTACTCATGAAAATAAAAAAAAAGCAAATACTTTGCTATTCAAATTGACGAAACAACTGATGTAACTAACATGGCTCAGCTAATATGTTGTTAGGTACGAAGATGGAAATACGGTCGGAGAAGACATGTTATTTTGCCAAAACTTGCCTTCACACACAAATGCAGACGAAATATTTGGAAAATTAGACAAATTTATATGTGAAAACGAGTTGAACTGGGAAAAATGTGTAGGAATTTGCACGGATGGGGCAAATGCAATGGCTAGAGTTCATAAGGGAGTTGTTACTCAAGTGCAGCAAGTAAGCCCAAAGGCTAAGTTTATTCATTGTAGTCTTCACCGAGAAGCCTTGGTTACAAAGAGATGTCCAGAGGATGCTGAAAACTGTATTGAATGAAGCAGTAAAGACTGGAAATTTCATCAAAGCCAGAGCACTGAACTCACGCCTTTTCCATAACTTATGTGATGAAATGGATAGTATTCACAAACAATTACTTCTGCACACAGAAGTAAGGTGGTTGTCGAGAGGAAGAGTGATATCTCGAGCTATTGAACTTCGACATGAAATATTGATTTTTCTATCCGACACAGACGTTTAGTATCGTGAGAGTTTTTCACATGAATTATGGTTGAGCCGATTGGCTTATTTGGCAGACATATTCAGTATGTTAAATGATGTTAACAGGAAACTACAAGGAAGCTATAACACCCCATTCCAACTTATGGACAAAATCAATAGTATGAAACTGGAACTAAGATTTGCAGAAGGGGAAGCAAAGAAAAGCCAAGTGTCATTGTTCCCATCTCTTGAATCTTTTATTAAAGAGAACGAACTTCTGAATCAAAACAATTTTGAATGACATATCAAATCATTGTAGCTCCTTCCAAGCTAGCTTTAAAAAATACTTTCAAGAAGATCTGAGTTCATACTCGTGGATTAAAAACCCTTTTGCTGACATTGAGAAAATTGTTCCAAACAGCTTTTCTCTGAAACTCAAAGAGCAACTTTTTGAGTTAAACTGTGATTCGGATCTGAAAGAAGTATTTAACAAAACCACTCTTATTGATTTTTGGATCCAACGACGCTCAGAGTATGGAGAAATTGCTGACAAAGCAGTTGAGTTTCTACTACCGTTCCGAATTTCCTATCTATGTGAGGCGGGATTCCCACATCTGCTGTACATCAAAAATAAATACGGGAACCGAATGCAAACAGTGGAATGTGATCTCAGACTGAAGTTAAGCCCAATTATATCAGACATCAGCAGTTTAAGCCGTTCCATTCAAGCTCATCCCTCACATTGAATAACTGATGATAACTGTACCAGAACATTTTCATTGTGTCACATCCACAATTCTGAATTTTGTAATTTGATTATAATTAAATATATGTATTAATACAGTTTCTTGCATTTTATTATTCCAACGTAACAAGTTTTAACACAGATAACTAAAAACAAAATATATAAAATGGTATTTTTATACATTACAGATCTTTTATTCTAATTGCATTTTATCTTTGAAATTCAGATTTTATAACATAAGAGTGATGATAATTGCATATAAAAACTTGGGAAATAAAAAAGGCAAACTAATGATGCATGTATAATTTCAAATATATATATGTTATGGGCCGTGGGGTACGCCATAATACATAGTACAAACTAAGGGGTACGCCACCATAAAAGTTTGGGAACTGCTGATCTAGATCATGATATGAATACCTGGAATCAAGCTTACTAGGGTTAGTAATTTACTTAATATAACCTAGTTTTAATAAAAAATTAATTCTATCTCTGAACTATCTTGAAATTTTATCGACATTTTAAAAAACAAAAACCTGTTTTATTTTAATACTGTTACATTAAATAAACAATATTTATAACTACCCAAAACTATAAACAATATAACAAAAAATAAGAGTCTCATGGAAAAATAAATAAACACAGATCTAAAGAAGTAAACTTTATTTAACTTCCTTTTAAAAACATTCACCATTTTTTCATACAGAAAATATACACAACTACCATGCACAAAGCTGAAACCCTCAAGATTTCTTATAAAAAATAATTTATAATTCACACAAACATAATCTTACACTATATTCATGATAAATAACAAATTTTGATAACAATATTTTGACAAAAAAATGTTAAAAGAATGTAGTACTTATTTATGATGGCTTAATACATGAAGGATTTTCACATGTTGAGTTCAAATGGAAATGTTTAAAAGTAGAGTATATTTATAGTGCTTTTAAGATTGTGTTTAAAAAAAATTAAGTGAAATATATAAAAACTAGAACATAATATTTCATCAACAAATTTACAACAGTCCTAGTATTTTTGCTAAAGGGATAAAATTACCAAGGGATAACCATTATAGACAAAAAAAGATATATAGTGGAGTATATTTATTTTATAACTTACTAAAGTTTAAAAGCTAGCGGCTTGAAAACAAAAATATTTCAATGTCGAATATAATTTGATAAATTTTAACCCATTTTCAGAAAACTGCAAGTATTTACACAATGGTTGAAAAAAGAACCAACCATTGTTTCTCAGTGTTTTTTTGGAATATAACCTTCCCTTTGCCAAGCCAAAGATTAAAAGTGAGTTAGATGCTAATTTATAGTTTTCAAATATCGGAAAAGCATGTATGTATTATGCAAAATGGATGTGAAGAAGGCGATTTAACTGACAACAGGGCGAGACAAGAACAAGTATGATGAAAATGTTGATTCTATTTGGGAAGTGTTGACATGAATAAATTGAAATAGTCTTAATAAATCAAAAAGCTTGTATTTTCTGAATTCTTGAAACTGAATAACATTATTTAATATGTTCCAACAATATTTGTTTGATAAAACAAAGTAAAACATAAATATAAAGCATAGCATAATTATTTTTTGCCTATGCTCTACACCTTTATCACAGCGGAAATTGTTTCCGTCTTAATTTTTTTCTGAAAATCTGAAAGGAAATTGGATAATCAGCGATTTGGATAACTGGAGTTCTACTTTATAACCATTTCAACAAATGAAATACAAATGTTTTCATTAATTGAAACAAGCCGTCATAAATCAAGAACCCTCAAAAGATAAGGTTTTTCAGAATCCTAAAAGATAGCAATCTCAATTTCAGAAAAAATTATTTACTTTGAAAAATTTACTGCCTATTTAAAAAAATATTTATAACTTTTACAGTAAAAAATTCAATAATTTGTTCTATAAAATTGTAAATTTAAATAAACAACTCAATTAGCAGAGTATACATTTGAATATGTTTACATGGTTGCAAATTCACAGCAAAATGTGAAGGCTATTCATCAGGTTAATTCATAGTATATCCAGAAAACAATGTAAAATCTGATAAAAAGTTTTCAAGAGACCGAAAGCTAAACTTAATGGATATCCAACTTAAGAAATGATGGAATATGATTATTCTTTATAAACTCCAAATGTTAATATGACAACAATATTTCTCAATTAATTACATTTATATTGTCAATATAGTTAAAATTTCCCCAATAATTCAAACCAATTTTCTACTACATTAATATTTTTAGGAAAATTCAATGTTTTTTTCATATTTTTAGTACCCTTAACTTACTATACCACTGTTTTTATTTGGTTTATTCAAGACATTTTCAGATAGAAAAATTATTTAAACATTAATTTATGTTAAAAATAATAAACGTTACACTAGTTTCACTTTGTAGTGGCAACTTAAATATAACTATGTAATCAATTTGAAACAAATTAAATTTTAAAAATATATTCTTAAAACAGTTCTAAGTAAGGAACAATGAATATATGTTAGAGAAATATGTAATATAAAAGCGCTAATTAGAACATATATGAATCATTTTAATCTACTGCAACTAATTTTTTTACATTATTTTTTTAACATTTTTTGTTTCAGCAAAATAAAACACTTCTTTCTTTTGCTTTAGCTGAGTACCTTTGCAACATATATCAGTAGTCACATCATCACAACTAAAGTTGGGGTTATATGCTGTTGTTACATTTCTTCTTGTGGTTTGGGTTTTTCTTCTTCCAGTGTTTCTGTATATCATATGTACGATGTAGTGTGTAATGTCTATGGGTTTTTTGTTTGGGATATATATATATATATATATATATATATATATATATATATATATTTAGGTTAGTTCTAGTAGAGCTTAAAGCTTATTTAGGAATTTTTGGACTTGATAGGAGACTGACAGACTTACCTAAAAGGCAATAGTCCAAAACTGCAATCTCTTGGAAATAAGCACATATAAAACACTTAATACACTTTTATTTGAAATATTTCGATCAACATGATCTTCTTCAGTCAAGAAAGAGAAAAAAAGAGACTGAAGAGTCTTTTTTTCTCTTTCTTGACTGAAGAAGATCATGTTGATCGAAATATTTCAAATAAAAGTGTATTAAGTGTTATGTGCTTATTTCCAAGAGATTGCAGTTTTGGACTATTGCCTTTTAGGTAAGTCTGTCAGTCTCCTATCAAGTCCAAAAATTTATATATATATATATATTCTGTTTAACGGTTAAATGCCATGTTTAATATTTGCATTCGTTCATTGCACTATCAGAAGAAATTTAAATATGGTTCAATAATTTGTCCAAATTATAACCATCCTTGTTTCTGATATAGGTTGTAAAATCGCTAAGCTAGGGCAAAAAATAAGTTTCTTGCAGAAAGGAAGCAAAATAGTTTTTTTTAAAGAAACACCATTGGTGTAAAATGTATTAGAAAATTTTCAAGAATTTATGAATATACATATTACATTTGTTTATGTATTGCGATAGTTTTTATATAATATTCTTCTCATTACTAACTGGTTTCAGGTAGGTGATGTAATTAATAACCCTAATTTTATTTTATAACTTAAAGCTTCAATTTTTAATTTAATATGTACTTAATGTAGACTAAGTTGATATATAGACGCCTTACATAAATAGTAATTTTGACTGTTATTCTCTAAACATTTGTGTAATGGTTTTAAGAAACACTTTTCTAATTTAGAATTTTGTGTTTCCAAAGAATGTGATAATATTTTTTTAAAGCTAAAATTTCACTTTAGAGTTTTCAAGTCATGAAACTTTTAAAATTTGAATAATATAAGTTTTTTGTATAGGTAGAAAAAAAAACATAGGTCTTTTATGTATGATGGCACATTTGTGTTTTAAATGCTAGTCTAGAATTGAAGACAAATAAAACATTTGGTAATAAATTAGGTATTTTAGAATTAAAAAATAAACTTGTATTAGATTTTTTCTCATAAAAATCAAAAATATTTCAGAGAAATTTATATAAATTGCTAATAACTACTTTCTGCACAACTTGTTAAAATAATTGTGTTGAGTGTCATATACAAATACAATTTATTACATACAACACCTGACCATTTTTGAATAAGGATACAGTTTTTCAACTTATAATTAACAAACAAAAGTGATTAACATTTAAATAAATTCACAGATCTAAACAAAAATTTAGAAACAATTCAGATTCATAATTCAAACAAACCCAAGAAGACTGCCTTCTATTTGGTCCCTTTCATCAGTTACATAACATAAAATATTTTCATATCAATACGTTAAAATAGTTTTTAAAAAGTTATGACAAAATTATACATATACTCTTCAAACATTTTCTATATACCCTCGACTCATAATTAAAATTTCCATCATTTCAACTATTCTATATTTATTAAAAACACACACTTTTTTTTAACAACAATAAATTTTAAACACCATTCAGACCTATCACAATGCGTTCTCTAAAAGCACTAACATTTTGTACTGATTACAAGGAAGGTATATCAAAATAAAATATCTTAAAGTAAAATAATTATTTATACATATCAATCGGTTGTTTTCTCAGATGAATGGTCTTCGGTTTTTCCATTTACTTCAGATTTTTCTTCTTTTAGTGTGAGATTATCCATTGTTGCAGATATGTTTTTATCATCATCACTATCTGATGTGTCTTCATCGCTTTTTGCTTCACTAGCAATCAGTTCTAAAAAAAGCAGTGAAAATTATGTTTAAAAATTCATACATTGCTTAGGTACATTTTCTTAAATATAAACTGACTAATACAGATGGTGCACTCTAGATTATTTTGTTAATTTTTCAGTCCACATACACACACTTGCCAAAAATAACTGTTACTTTAATTCAAATGGGGATGGTTATTTTGTGAGTCATATCCCATTATCAATTCAGACGGGAACCAATTTTTACGCTTTAACACATTGACTGCCAAGCAGTTTTCCGATAACCTTTAAACATTTTTTTGTGTACTTTTTGTTTAAATAATGACAAAACAATATTTTGTCTTCTAGCGTGTTTATTCATTTAAACTGGTTTATTTTATAATGAAGGACATCAATGACAGTCATGGCTTGACATAAATATTTATACTACGAGATGCTGCATCTGTCACGTTGTCGGGCATACTACACATTCCCCGTTCAAGGCCGTTCTTCCGAATGAATGTAAAATGTTAACATTTTTATTGTATTGTTTCAATATAAATTCAAGTATAAATATACACTATAATGTATTTTCACATTAATATAGACATTTTTAAACAATAAATGTATCTACTAGATTTTTCTCACGTAAATTTTCAGCATAGGCGCTGTATTTTTGTTTAAATATATTTTTTCTCGAATAATTAAAATGTAAATATAATCTGAATATTATTCTTACATTTATGTTTGTATTGTTTCAAACTAGTATGTTTTAAATTGAGCTGTTTTTACGAATTTTATATGAACTTATGAATTTTAAGAAGACGTTTCCTCCAAGTGTAAGTTAACAATTTAATAGAATGTCTGGTCGCAAGTTTCAAAGTGTAATACATGATTAAGAATCAGTTCGTCATGAACAACAAAATTTTTTTGTAAAATTTTAGTTTTTAATTTTCAAAGCTGTTGTTTTTTAGGTGAATTTTTTAAAGGATCTAAACAAAGGCAAGACTATTTTAAAACGTAATGTAGTTCTACAAAGAAGTGTAAATAAAAACTATTTCCTTCTAAATCAGGGAGCGGCAGAAATACCTGACGGTTTTTAAATAAAAATAGCTTCAGTACTTATACATATTTTTTTAAAGTTTATCATTTATTACACATTATAAAAGATGGCAATTAATGGAAAACAATATCATGATAAAAAAACACGGAAATACAACCTGTTATTATTTAAAGATAACATCACTTAAGTGGTGTCCATTCCTCCAGTCTTGAAATGAAACTGTCAAACACTTTTCCCAACATCTCGTTTGTTATGGAGGCGATTTCTTGAGTTATGGCTTCCTTCAAATCCTCCAGTGTACGGGGTTTGTTTGTGTAGACTTTTGATTTGAGGTAACCCCAAAGAAAAAAGTCACACACACTGAGGTCAGGGGATCGTGCGGGCCAAGCAAAGTCACCTTTCCGTGAGATAACACGGCCACGGAACTTAGTCCTCAAATAATCCATGACGACATTTGCTGTGTGAGAAGTGGCTCCGTCTTGTTGGAACCAAATCTTTCTAATAGCTAAACGTTTCCTTTTTAGTTCTAGTATCAAAAAACTGTCTAGTATCCGTAGATAACATTCATGGTTGACTGTAATCTTACGCCCACCTTCCTCAAAAAAGTACGGTCCGATGACACATTTCTTAGTTACTGTGCACCACACGGTAACTTTAGCACTATGTAAAGGGCTTTCGTGCAACTCTTGTGGGTTCTCATTCGACCAATA
Organism: Prosapia bicincta; assembly: GCA_036971475.1. NCBI lineage: Eukaryota > Metazoa > Arthropoda > Insecta > Hemiptera > Cercopidae > Prosapia > Prosapia bicincta. Next base: position 2,140,964 of record JBAIZL010000376.1, on the reverse strand, counting down.
TCTAAAGTTCTGTTTATTAACATAGCCATCAAGGTGAAAATGAGCTTCATTACTCATTAGAAGAATTTTCTGGTCATCCATCAAATTGATCATTTGCTCTGAAAATGCCTGGCGATTAGCGTAGTCATGAGGCTGAAGTTTTTGGACGATGGCAATTTTATACGCATGAAAGTTAAGATCGTAGTGCAAAATATGTCTTACTGTGGAATCAGACATTTGAAGAGCGGCAGCTTGTCTACGCACCGGTCTATGCGGGCTTGTTAGCACAGCTAGTCTCACTTACTCAATGTTGTCCGGTGTTCTCACTGACCTTAGACGGCCTGTAGGCCTTTGTTCTAAAGATGAACCAGTTCTAAAACTATCCACCCACAGTTTGACTGTGTTTTGGGATGGGATGCGTCCTCTACGACTCACATTAAAATGCCTACAAAACTGACATTGTGTAGCAACAACCAAATCACCGCTTTTAAAATACGTCTCAATGACAAATGCAAGATGTACAACAGACCACTGCTCCATGGCTACTGAAATGGTGTCGAATGGCCTTGTCAACGCGCCACTCGACGCTGGGAGATAGCGGAGATCCGATGAGGGTTATAATACGAACAAAGAAATATTGGGCATTGGCCGCAGCAGTATACCATGGACATCGAGTCGCCGGCATCGCCTGATGCCAGAAGCTCGTACAAAGAAGTAAGTAAATGCGATATCAATTTTCTAATGAACAATATGCTGATTTGATTTTCTTTAGTGCTCAAAGTAATGGGAATGTTATGTGAGCACAGTTTCAATCTAAGTGATACAAATTTCTTTCCTTGATTACGTCTAATTATATTTCACATGATTAGAGCTTCAATCTTTTAAACATATGTATGACCACGACAAAGGAATATTGTTAGATAGGTTTACAAGCTGCCCTTGAAGTCTTGATCCTCTTTATACTCCAGAGTGAAATGAAATAAAAAAGTCTGTGATGTCTAACCCCTTCCTTTTCCTTCAGAGACTACAATAGGCAATTAACTAATAGCCTTTAAAATATGTAAAGAACACTTGATGTATGTATTTGCAGCAAGCAAGTATTTGTCACAGGATAGTCAAAAGTCATGATTAGCAAACATAAATATCATAAAATCATCTTGAATACTTGCCTTCAACAGTTTTTGTATAGAGGTCACACTTTGTTGAAACAATATGTTTGGCTTCTTCAAACATTTCCTTCCACTTTTTGGCATCTGAAAATTCATAAATTTATTTTATTAATACATTTTAAGCTTTCCACTTACCACAGTAATACTAGTTTATGTATTAATCTTTAATTAACCAAAATTACAAATTGTGACTTCTGAAAATCTGATTGTTTAAAGTTTGTAATAATTTACAAAAAATAATTTAAAAATTGACAAAATAAAAAAGACTAAAAAACAAATGATAAGTTAGGCAAGAGATGAAGTTTAATTTAATAAAGAATGTTTTGATAATTTTGACCTTCCAATTAGTTTTTTATATTGGGTCAAAAGATAATGAAAATATCAATAATGAAATTAGCAATAATTTAAAAACCAGAAATTTTAAATTAATTCTGATATAAAAAATTTATACATTTGAAAATAATTGAGCTTAGATAATTTTAAACAGATTGAACGGTTTTATAGTGCAACAAGAAAGCATTATAGCAAAGTCATCAACACTTTAATATTCTTAAGTCATCAATGCGGTGATTAAACTGCTCCGCCCATTTTTTTCATAGAAAGAAACCGCTTCTTTCTATGGAAAAAATGGGCGATGCAGTTTATTTGGGATTTACATAAGAGAGTCAGAAAGTATTTCCTATAAATGTTCTATCTTGTTGTACAAGAAAAGACTAAACCGTTACATGAACAACTGAATGGCGGTTTGTCTTTTACTGCTAGCAATGGATGGTGGTATCAGTGGGAAAAGTATGACATCAGATTACTGTCAGGAACTGGAGAAATGTTATCAGCTAATAATGCTGCTGCACAAGAATGTTTAACTGAATTTGCTGATTTAATTATGTTGCTTAATTATTTCCCCCAGTATGTGTATAAAAGAGACAAAATGGGATTGAATTTCAAACCATTACATATTAAAATTCTTTCATCTAATGAGGGATCTTTTGTGCCAAGTTTTAAAATGAATAAGTAGAGACTAATTGTTTAGGCTTTCTATAATGCCGTGGGAACTTACGAACTACCATTAATGGTGATTGGAGAATCAGGCAAGCCATGAGCATTTAAAAATGTCAATCCTAATTCTCTCCCTGTTTATTAAGTCAGGGGAAAGCGTCAATGATTTGTTCTCTGTTTAAACTTTGTCCCTTAAGTAACACATATTTCAATGAAGAAAATTACTTCCCCTTTAAGGTTTAATTTTGATCAACACTGCTCCATCCAACACTCCAGAAATAGAGTGGGTATGTGGAGGTATAAAAGCGATTTTTCTACCTTTCAATATATCGACTTTGTTTCGATCTATGGTTCAGGGTGTGCTTCAGAAATTAAAGCTATGTTATAGGAAAATGCTTCTGGGAAATTTTATTAATGAAAAATGTTCGTTGTCCATTCTTGAGAAACTGAGAAAGGTTATAATAAAAAATGTTATACATTGGGTACCATATTCTTGGAACAGTACATCATCAAATTTACTGCAGAAATCGTAGAAGAAGCTGTGACCTAGTCTTGAAATGTTGAAACCCCCAATGCAACATCATAAGATGAGACAGATCTTCCTCTTGTTAAAAGAACTACCAGTGTGTGAAGCCACTGCAGAGTAGGCAGCAATGGATGTCTTTAAGTAATATAGTGAGCTTGATATTGTGCCTAAAATTCAAAACATAAATGAAGACAATGTGGGCGTACTGACACTAAGGGAGAAGATGCTTCATCAGACATTGTGAGCCATTCTGATGCTGCTACTGAACTTGACATTGCTCCGTGCTATATAAAATGATAAGATAAGAATGCATTTTGTGATTATTGTTTTACAAAGTGATAAGACTGCATAATTGGTAGTCGAGTTTACACATCGCATTTTTCTACCATTCTTATTATGTCATAAAACCTGGTATCTTCTGCAGAATGTTTTCTGTAATCTCCAGTTAATCAATTAGATCTTGTTCAATGATACCGTCTGTATTAGAGCCTCTAAACAAATAAAATTATTTTACTAGTGAGATACATTAAACCGCCTTTGAAAAGTTAGGATGTTTTGTTTTCATTGATACGAGGGTCACTATTTATATTGTGAGCCTTGGCAATACTGATTGTTGTTGGGCATTAGCTGATATTTTTATTTGAAAGCTTGACATTTTTAAACATAACATACACTAGATATATTGTAAACAAAGCAGTTTGTGTCATTTATACCCATTTAAGAAGATTGTGTCAGTCAAACAAATGGAATTGAATTGTGAAAACCTTTGTGCAATGATTTATTACGATGTGGATTAACTAGACAACAGTGCACTGATCAACTTAATTCCAATTTTAGTGATGAACCTTTATCCTTTGCCACTGTGAAACGCTGCTATGAGTTCAATCGTCGTTGTAGTTCTCTCAATGAAGAATTTCGTGAAGGTCGTCCAAAGTAGGTTGTTGTTCCTGAAAACATTGACGCTGTGCAAAATATGATCATCATGTGACATATTGCGAGATTGAGACATTTTTAGGCATTAGTCCCATTAGTATACGTAAAATATTGTATAAACATTTAGCTGTGAGAAAGATGAGGTGTTGTTGGATCCTACACAATTTGACAAAAGCCCTAAAAGATGCTCGTGTTGAGTGGTGTAAAAAAATGATTAAAAAATTCAATGCTAGTGCTTCCAAAGATGTGTATAAGATTGTAACAGGTGACAAATCATGGATATATCAGCATGAGCCAGAACGAAAACAACAACGTCGGTATGGGTGTTTCAAGACGAACCGAACCCAACAAAAGTTGTCCGTGTTTGGAGGACTTCAAAACAAATGGTCGCCTGTTTTTCTCAGGTAAACTGGTCACGTGGCAACAGTACCTTTGTAGGAGCATAAATTAGTAAATTCTAAATGGTATACAACCATTTGTTTACCAGAAGTCTTTGGTAAAATCAGAAAAACAAACAAGATGTGTCGGATCCTTGTCCTCCATTAAGACAATGCAAGCTCCCACACACCTCGTGAAACAACCAGCTTTTTCAACACTCAAAAGATGAGTCATCGACCTTAAAATCCTGATTTAGCACCCAATGATTTAATTTTGTTCCCAAGTATCAAAGATAAATTGCGAGGACTAAAAACAAAACATTAATTTTTTTAAATTATTGAGATATTAAAAATATATAGGAATAGGTTTGTTATTACAGTAGAGCATCGAAAATCCGGATCAACTGGGACCAGGACCAGGACCAATCCGGACTACTGATTTATCCGGATTTTCAAACAATCTTTAAACTACTGCGTATTATTGATATTTCATCAACTATAATCTATTTTAATGTTTGAAGTTCTGTGTAAGTTTAAATTAAACCAGGAATTATTACAAAATAGACATCAAAGTGCTTAAAAAATACAACAAAATTTAGTGAAATATCATATAATGTACATACTAATGCATAGGACAGAAAGCCAGAAAACATACGGGTGCAAACTTATTGAGTGAAAAAGGCCTTTATTGTTTTTTGAACAAAAGTTAAAAATTGGAAAACGTTCTATTACAGATGAATTATAATATTAAAAGAATACTGTATGAAAAATTAGTTTACGATAAAGTTTAATAATAAATTTTATTATTTTGCTGATTTTTAAAATATGCGTTATTGGTTAGTGTGCTGAACATACAAATCTAACAAAAATTTAATCACGATTAAATACACTGTTTGTTGTGATTTAAAATTAGTTATGACGTATTTTTATGGAAATGATCTATCTTCTTTGTATTTATAATCAAAGATAACACTTAGTTTAGATATGTATTGTAGTGAAGCCGAGCGCCGGGCTCTTTATGCTGAGTGTCTCCCACTCTGAAACAACGATCTGGATTACTGATGCTCTACTGTACTTCTTAGCACAAGTTTCTAGCATGACTTTTGCTGATGGCTGGATGTCCACGAAATATCCCCTTAGCCAATCTCCACCGAGATTTGTTGTTGAGGATATACAGATCTCTTCTTTCCTTCTTCACTGCATGAGAGGAAAATATGTTCAATTGTTTCCTCTGTCTCCCAGCATGTAAGGTAGTTTGCAATCAGATAGATTGAATCTCGCTAAGTATACTACTATAGCCATATGGTTAAATCTGGCCCTTACAATGAACGTTGTTGTTGAACATATGACTCTACTGTACATTTTGTGGTTTGCAGGTATATCGTGCAATGTAAATACAGGTCTGCCCGTTTTGCTATTCCTCCCATCTCTGTCCACTCATTGCCCAAAATAATTTTACTCAACACACTAGACACTGGGAGAGGTATTTACGGCTGTAGGATACATTTTGTATGACAACTTCAGAAATTCGTCACTAGTGTCACCGTGTACTAGGATCCATTGAAATATTATCTATTTGTTACGTTTTTGGAGTTCCAGCAAATTCTTTCTTATATCACTAATTAGGAAGAAGTAATCATTTGAAAATCTTTACTTCATAACCAGTAATGAGTCAGTGAGGATACAATTTTTTTTTGAATTTGACTCAGGCAGTAAGCGAAGGAACCGTTTATTGCTAGCAGCTCCGTGTCCGTAACAGAAATGGCATCTGCAGGCATGTAATACTTTCCCCACTTTGTAGGACAAAGTAACCTCCACCTGGTTTAAGTCTATTGACCAATCTGTGTAGATTTCCATGAACCCTGCATATGTGTCTTAACCATTTCTATTGCTTCTGCTGATTAAGAATTGTGAGCAATATTTCAAAATCAGTTTCCTCACATGGCGGTTCGTTAAAAGCTGTTAGCTTGATTGTTGCCATGGTTTCAACTACACATGAGAAAGACTGTTTACAGAAGCTAGTACTCATCAGTTATTTTTTAATAGGATGAAAACTCTTTAGAGTAATGATTTTGATAGATTTAAACCAAGACTGCATATTTATGGATATGTCCAGCGGCTCAATAACTAGTTTAATTTCCATGGCGACAATGGGTGTGGTGTTACGGCAGACCAAGTAAATCTAAATATATAGCAGATAGTTTAAAATGAAAAATACAGTTTATTATATTTAGACAATCAAATTTGGGCTTAGAAATACCAGTAACACTAAATCACAAAAAAATAAAACTTAATATTACAGATAAAATATGGTACGTACCATCTGAAAAAGCATGTTATTAGGTCAAAAAGTCTTTAGTTTGGTACTTGCCCAATATTTCTTATATTCTTTTGATTTCTAATAATCTGTTACAAATTTCTAACAAGACATTAAAGTTGCGGTTATATTAGTCTTAAGGTAATTTAACATGTGTTTCCATAACCTTATGTTGCAGTGGATTTCACTTAGTAAGAGTTGATTTATATTTTTAAAGCATCATGTATTATTTTTTAGGGAACAAAAAAAAATGTAGATGTCTGAAAAAATTAGTTAAAAATACTATAACGCATTTGCGAAAAACAGTACTATTAACAAAACTTGCCATACTTATACTTGGCATACACACGCATGCACACACAAATATATATATAGTTGATGCTCAATAATGAAGACATCGTAATTAGTCTTCAAAAGTTAACTCGCATATATACCTAGTAAGATTCTTGTTTGAGTACATTATAATGTAAGTGAATAAGTGAATACAAGAAATCAGTGTTGCAAAGTTAAAAATATATATATATATATATGCATGGGTGTATGTGTAAATATATTACTTACTGTCAGCATTTGCAAATCTAATTGCTAAAAGTTCAGGGCGAACTGTTTCGTCAGCAAAATCAGCCAATACAGACCACACCCAAGCTCGATCGCTCCCACAGTTGGGTTTTAGCTCCATTAATGGAGTGACTGAAATTATAACAAAAATGGTTTTTTTAACAATTTTAAAATTATTGATTGTAAAATCCCTGAAAAGAAAATAAGAAGAAACATTATTATGTTTCTATTATATAGATTTAAAAATATAATATAATTATGGAAATAAATAGAAATATCTAAACAATTTTTTTTTAAAATAAATATTTAGTTTTGCATTAACATTTTTATTTAAAGCCTACTGGAAAATGCACAATAATACATAAACATCTAATGTATTTATATTAGAAATGTGTATATGGAGTATATATTAACAATGTATGCATTTAAATAACTAAATTTCTTGAGCACTGTGGACTAATTTTTTAACTAAATAAATAAAACCCATTAACCACAGTACAAAAATCTTTATTTTACTACAATTACTTTATGTACATTTCGATTACATGGTAATCATCTTTAGAAGTACTATTTGATTACAATAATAAAAAAAAAAAAATTTTTGTATTGTGGTTAGTGGGTTTTATTTATTTAGTTGAATATATATATATATATATATATATATATATATATATATATATATATATATATATATACAGTCGAACCTCTGTATAACGAAGTCGATTATCCAGAGAAAAGCTTCGTTGTAGAGAGGTATTTGTTATTGAGAGGTTGTGTAGTCTAGAATGCTCCCAGCCTATCTTCTTACTGATCTTACCGCTTACGCATACCATAAAAGGGATACAGTATAATATCGCGAGCGTAGTTAGTGTAATAAGCCCATGTTAATATAGAATAATGTTTTATAATGGCTTAATTTATTTGAAATTCAAATAGTTAAAAATGTTTTATTGATGTTTTCAGAATATTTCTTCATTGTATTAGATATCCATATTCAATATTTTTCATAGGGTCTACTCTGTATAGGCTATTATGATAAGTTATCTAATGCTTATGAAAACTTACTGGTAAATAAGTACACCCCCTCACCAATTCATTTTCAGGAAGCATGACTTGAACGTAGTGGAATTTAATCGAAACAAACTCAGTAGGCCGTAATTTAGTAGCTGTATTATTTACATTTAGTGTAACCGTATTACATTTATTAACTGCCTATACTGATTTTATTTGAATACACACAATCTATCAGTATTTTATTTTTATATACATAATTCAATTTCAATCAACACAAACTGTTTTATACACAACACAGACCGTATCCGGAGAAAAAAATACTATATTAAATTAAACATAAAATACGATGTACAGTAATACAGTACTGTAGATACAGTAATTTCGTATAGGTACTTATTAAATCGTTTCTAGTTTTCAAGTTTTACTTGAAAAAGTTAGTAATTTTTTGTTACACTTTGCGTTTGAATAAAACATCACATTCAATGAATGTTTCACATTTATTCAGACAATCAAAAATGTTGTCTGGTACACCATCTTTCAGTTGAAATCCTCGCCTGATGATTTTGAAAGCTTGTAAAACTTCATGATCTGTAGGGTTCTTCTCTTCAGATTCATCACAATCATTGTCATAGTCGTCGTCATCATCTTTCAAAAGTTCATTTGAGTTTGTCATCTGGACGTTTTGGAGTATGTCTTTGTCGTCTGGAAAATTGGAAACAGCCAAATCTTCTTCCAGACAAATCTTATCTTCAAGTGGAACGTATCAGCTACGTTTCCTGAACTCTTCAGAAAATCCTATTGCTTTTTTAATTCACTTAAAGTCATGTTGTCCTCACTGTACTCTTCATGTGTGACCGAATTAAATCCAGCTTTGGAGAAACAATTAAAAACTGTTGTTTTCTTCAGGTCATTCGTCCAACCTTTTACCAATTCAGTGATGCAGTCCCTTAGATTAACAATGTTTTTAGGTACGATTTCATTGTTCTCTAAGGTAGTCACAATCTTTTTTAAAATTCTTTTTTTGTAGTGTAGCTTTAAATTTTTCATTACTCCCTGATCGAGTGATTGTAGTATCGATGTAAATTTGGTGGAAAGTAAAACACTTTGGCACACTTCAGTTTGGAATTGATGTCATGCGGATGTGCAGCACAGTTGTCGATAAAAAGTGCAATTTTCCTTTTCTCTTTGGAGATCTGCTTGTCCAGCTTCAATATCCATTCAATGAAAATTTCGCTCGTCATCCACGCCTTTTTATTAAACACGTAATCAACTTCTAAGGACTTGACAGATCGGAAACATCACGGAGATTTGCTTTTTCCAACCACAAGGAATTTGAGTTTTTCTGTCCCTAACATGTTAGCTGCCACTAATACGGTGATCCTATCTTTGCTTCCTTTTCCTCCAAAACAAGGGTTGGTTTTAAAAGTTAGTGTCTTGTTGGGGAAACATTTAAAAAACAGACCATTCTCATCAGCATGAAAGACCATCCGTGGTCTGAATATCAGAATGAATTGCCACAGACATGATGTTAAAATTATGAATATGGATAGGTCAACAGCTCAACATGCTGCGAGTCACAACATCACAGCTTTTGATGACTGCTATACCACAAAAATAATTAAATCACTCCCCCCCTTGATTGCAATCCCTCAGAACTGAGAAGATGGGAACTATCATACCAGTGGTATACCAAATCCAAAGAATCCCCTAACCTCAACATCAGATAAATCCATTCACTTTTTTTCCTAATAGCCTCATCAGACATCTCCAATCTCTTTTCCCCTGACAGACTTATATAAACTATAATCACTCATATGCTCATGGAAACAATACATATATCTTTAATCTGTGCATCTGTGACATCTGATTTCTACTCTACACAATCTGTGATTAACACTTATATTTATTTTATTTCATTCTCTCATATTTCTTTTTGTGTTTTCTCTTTGATTGACAAAGACCACTGTGTGGTTGAAATATATCATTGGATAAGTGCTTTTGTGTGTGGGTTATTGTTTAGTTCCCTAAACCAGGCCTATATTTGCATGAAACATTCAAAAACATGTAAAAAGGCTATTTTCATGGAATTTTTTTTTTTTTAGGCCTGGAAACATTACTTTTTCTTTAATTAAAGTTGGGTAAAATTTTCAGCGCGGATGTAGCAGTTGTAAAGCGGCTGCCTGCCTCACGGAGGGATACATGACGTCACAAAGCTCTGACGTCACGTAACTAGCACACTGTTTTGCGTTTTGGCATAATTTTTATTTTAATGAAAATAGCCTTTTTACATGTTTCGGAATGTTTCAAGCAAATATAGGCACGGTTTATAGAACGTTGCATACTAATATGTAGCTGTTTTAGTAATTAAAACCTACCTTACTAAGCACTCTACCTACCTTTTACAATTATGAAACTCTCGCTCACATATCATTTGTTTTGCTATAGTAAGTCGCAAAATTACTCACAATAACGAAACAAACACTGACAATGCACTTACAAACACTATTCTTCACAAAAAACAGAAAATATTGCATCCAACAGTAAACACATATTTTTCCTTACACTCCGTCCAAAGAAATGACTTGCCGCTACTTTGCTAGTGCAGCCAACCTTCCAAACAATAAAATATTACGTTCTGTTTGTGTTATACATATTGAATTTTATATAAAAGCAAAAAACTGCCTTAAGAATTTAAAATTTAAGTACTGAAAGAAATGTATAATAACATTATTATTATTAATTCGTAATACACAACTGCCTCAAGAGTTTAAAACTTTAATACTGAGCTTATTTTTATAATACAGAGGAACATTGTTACTCTTAACAAAATTTAATGATTTATAAAAAAAAGTTAATTACTTCAATGTAATAATATAGCAGCTGGAAAGGAAATTAGACGGACTTGTATCTGTAATTCGTATTACACGACTATGTTAAAAATTGTAAACCAATTAGTGAGTATTTTTTTAAAATAATGCAGTGCAAAAGGATTACTTAAAAGCACGGAACAAAATAAGATGATTCATAAAAACAGTTAATAACTTCAATGTAATAATAGTTCATACTGTAAAATAAGTTAATTTATTAAAAGAAATACTTTTTTTTAATATAACACAGTGAAACGCGTATTATTTACTTTATTTTATTGTTATTTTGAAGCACGGAATAAAATAAATGATTTTAAAACAAAGACAATCACACCAATGTAACAATACTTGATTCCCGTAAAGGTTACTCGATCTGAACCAATACTTGCGATATATCGGAAATGAATGTGAAAATCTAACTTCCATTTATCGAAAAAATCAAAGTAACAGATCGATATACTTGAACACCAAAGATTTGTAAACATCAGGTAGCATTGATTCAATCTGATTGTCTCATCAGCACTATTTATATTTATAAAGATTGTTTTGTCATAAGGGGAACTTCTTTGCTTTTTATCGGGATCAGAGAATGTTTTTAAATAGTTTCATTTGTTTCCTCAAGTCAAACATTATTTTTAAAAAATTTTTTCACAGAAACAAACAAATTTTACTGTTAATTCACTTTAGTCAGGCCAAAACATTATTCATAAAAAATGATATTGAAAAAACATATTTCTAAAAAATGACAATTTTCTTTGAGCATACTACAAAACTATTTACAAAGTGTTGGCAACAAATACTCATTTTAGAGAGGGGTTTGCTACTTATATTTATATAGATAATGAGAATATAGACTGCATCAAGTTAATTTGTTTTGTATTTGCTTGTCTTTTTACATTCTAAAGAAGAAATAAATTATTATAATTTAACGTCTTTGTTATAACTCATACCTTATGTAAACATAATTTTAAAATATCTTTTGGAAGTGAATATTGTATTTTATACCAACCCTGCTTCTCAAACAATAGTTTTACTATATTTAGCAACATAATTGCAGTCTATCTCCTTCTCTAAGTATTAAAATGTTATTAATGACTTAAGCAATAGTTTATGACTATCTGAACTTTAAATTTAGTATATTTATTCTAGTAGAGTAACTACAGTTTCAGATCTGATGGATTACAAGTGAGCGGTTACAAGCGGGAATTATTTGTGTTGCGCTTTCTGATTGGTCAATACAATAATTAGTTCGCTTCGATACGGAACCGATTCATTAGTTGGTTTTGACAAGGAACGGAATTGATTAATTTCCACCTCGGGTCCTGTAGATGATAATCCGTGAGATTTTTACATTAATTTCCGATATATTGCAAGTATTGGTTCAGATCGAGTACCCTTTACGAGAATAAAGTATTATTACATTGATGTGATTGTCTTTGTTTTAAAATCATTTATTTTATTCCGTGCTTCAAAGTAACAATAAAATAAAGTAAATAATATGCGTTTCACTGTGTTATATTAAAAAAAACAGTATATATATATATATATAGGTTAGGGTTTTGTTTTTCTCTTTCTTGACTGAAGAAGATCATGTTGATCGAAATATTTCAAATAAAAGTGTATTAAGTGTTTTATATGTGTTTTATATGTGCTTATTTCCAAGAGATTGCAGTTTTGGACTATTGCCTTTAGGTAAGTCTGTCAGTCTCCTATCAAGTCCAAAAAATTCCTATATATATATATATATGAAGTTAATAAATTACTAATTTTGAGTAATTTTATCCACCATTGAGTGCAATAATTTTACCTTGAGTGATGAGGCACCTTTCGGTCTTTGACCATTGTCGAATCACTGATTGTTCTCTGCTGTGGATGCTACGTCCGTGAAGCCGGTGTTTGTTGAAGTTACGCGCACTATTTCTTGATCTGTGTGTATGAGGTTTCTGTATAGTATGTCTTCTGTATATGTTGTTTGTAAATTCATTAAGTTGTTGTGTATGTTTTTATAAATGTGGTATTTTTCTAGTGAGTTTAGTTCTATTGGGTTGTTATTTATTTCCAGTATGGTTAGGTTATTTTCGTAATTTGTAATTTCGTGTTTATGGGAAATTAGGTGTGCTGCAACATTTGATACTTTAGAATTTTTATTTTTGAATGCTCTATAATGTTCTTCAAATCTTATTTTAAACGTTCTGGATGTTTTTCCTATGTAAAAAGCGTTACAGTTGTTGCATGTGATTTTGTAGATTCCTGATAGGTTATGATTTTCTGAATTTGTTATGTGGTTTTTGTTACTAAGATATTTTATTATTTTGTTGTTTGGTTTGTAAGTTGGAGTGTAGTATTCTTTGTTGTATATATTTGTTATTTTTTCTATTTTGTTATTGGTATATTTATATTTTAGGTAGATTTTTTTATTTTTATTGTTTTCGTGTTCCGGTTGTAGTGTTGTGTTGAGGTTAGGTTTTTTTGTGAATTTATTGTATATATTTTTTATAATGTGTTTGTTGTATCCATTTTCTATTGCTATTTTTGTAATGTTATCTAATTCTTCATTTAATTTTTGTTTGTTATCCTGTGTGTATTTTATTGCTTTATTTATCATGTTACTGTAAGTGTTAATTTTGTGTGTCCAGGGGTGGTTAGATTTGTAGTGTATTGTGGTGTTGTTGGAAGTAGGTTTCCTGTATACTGTAGTTTCTATTTTATTATCATTTATATTTAAAGTAATGTCGAGGAAGTTGATTGTTCTATTTATTTCTGTTTCAACGGTGAATTGTATGTTTTCGTTGTATGTATTTAGTTTGTTTAATATTATGAGGTGTTCGTTGTGAATGGTAGGTTGGTATATTACAAGTATATCGTCTACATATCTTGTCCATAGTAAGATATTGTGTGTGTTTATTATAGGTTTAATTATTATTTGTTCAAAGTGTTGTAAATATATTTCTGACATGACAGATGAAATGGGTGAACCCATGGGGAGTCCTGTTGTTTGTTTATAATATTTATTGTTAAATTGGAAGTAATTTTGGTTACATATGTGTTTGGTTAGCGTAATGATACTATCTATTATGTTTCTTTTTTCGTTATTGTGTATCAGTTTGTTTTTTATTATTTCTATGGTTTCTTCTATTGGGATACTAGGGTACATGTTAGTTATGTCATAACTTATTATTTTTGTGTTGCTGTTTGTTTTTATCGTTTTTATTTTATTAATTAATTCGTATCCATTTTTTATATTGTATGTGTTGTTGATGTGTATTTTAGACCTTAGGATTTTGTCTAGGATTTTTGCGATTATGTAAGATGGTGCTGTTGTGAAATTTATTAGTGGTCTAAATGGTGTGTTTGGTTTATGGATTTTAGGTATCCCTGATAATACGGGTGCGCATGGTTTAAATGGGTATAATCTTGTGTGGTATTTTAATTTATTGTTATAGTTTAGGGTGTTACGGTGAGTGACTATTAAGTTTTTTATTGTAATAAGGTATTTGTTAATTGGGTCTGGGATTTGTTTGTATTTATTTTCTTTTATGTAGTTAGTCATTGAATCGATATATTTGGTATTTTCTATTATTACTGGAGTATTTGTTTTATCTGATTTTAATATTAAGTAATCGTTGTTTTCTAGTTTTTCTCTGAGTTTTATAATTTCTTTTTTATTAATATATTGTTCTGTTTTTTTGTTTTTTTCCGTTTTTATTAGGTTAATTTTATTATTAATGTTATTTCTTATGTGTTCAGTATTTTGGTGGGTAATTTTGTGGATGTTAGATTCTGTGTCAACTATTAGGTTTTTTATTATTTGTTTTTTGTTGAAGTTAGGTAGGTTATATTTGAAGGAATTTGTTATTATTATTTTTTCTTTTTCAGTAAATTCTGTTTTAGTTAAGTTTATGAATTTATTATTGTTAGAGGTGTGGGTTGGTTCTAGGCTATTTTTTAGGTTATGTTGTTGTTTTGATGTGTGGATTGGTGCTAGGCTATTTTTTAGGTTAAGTTGTTTTGATAAATTTTCGATTTTTTTGTTTTGTCTGTTAACAAATAATAAAAAACCTAATAGTTGACACAGAATCTAACATCCACAAAATTACCCACCAAAATACTGAACACATAAGAAATAACATTAATAATAAAATTAACCTAATAAAAACGGAAAAAAACAAAAAAACAGAACAATATATTAATAAAAAAGAAATTATAAAACTCAGAGAAAAACTAGAAAACAACGATTACTTAATATTAAAATCAAATAAAACAAATACTCCAGTAATAATAGAAAATACCAAATATATCGATTCAATGACTAACTACATAAAAGAAAATAAATACGAACAAATCCCAGACCCAACTAACAAATACCTTATTACAATAAAAAACTTAATAGTCACTCACCGTAACACCCTAAACTATAACAATAAATTAAAATACCACACAAGATTATACCCATTTAAACCATGCGCACCCGTATTATCAGGGATACCTAAAATCCATAAACCAAACACACCATTTAGACCACTAATAAATTTCACAACAGCACCATCTTACATAATCGCAAAAATCCTAGACAAAATCCTAAGGTCTAAAATACACATCAACAACACATACAATATAAAAAATGGATACGAATTAATTAATAAAATAAAAACGATAAAAACAAACAGCAACACAAAAATAATAAGTTATGACATAACTAACATGTACCCTAGTATCCCAATAGAAGAAACCATAGAAATAATAAAAAACAAACTGATACACAATAACGAAAAAAGAAACATAATAGATAGTATCATTACGCTAACCAAACACATATGTAACCAAAATTACTTCCAATTTAACAATAAATATTATAAACAAACAACAGGACTCCCCATGGGTTCACCCATTTCATCTGTCATGTCAGAAATATATTTACAACACTTTGAACAAATAATAATTAAACCTATAATAAACACACACAATATCTTACTATGGACAAGATATGTAGACGATATACTTGTAATATAAGAACCTACCATTCACAACGAACACCTCATAATATTAAACAAACTAAATACATACAACGAAAACATACAATTCACCGTTGAAACAGAAATAAATAGAACAATCAACTTCCTCGACATTACTTTAAATATAAATGATAATAAAATAGAAACTACAGTATACAGGAAACCTACTTCCAACAACACCACAATACACTACAAATCTAACCACCCCTGGACACACAAAATTAACACTTACAGTAACATGATAAATAAAGCAATAAAATACACACAGGATAACAAACAAAAATTAAATGAAGAATTAGATAACATTACAAAAATAGCAATAGAAAATGGATACAACAAACACATTATAAAAAATATATACAATAAATTCACAAAAAAACCTAACCTCAACACAACACTACAACCGGAACACGAAAACAATAAAAATAAAAAAATCTACCTAAAATATAAATATACCAATAACAAAATAGAAAAAATAACAAATATATACAACAAAGAATACTACACTCCAACTTACAAACCAAACAACAAAATAATAAAATATCTTAGTAACAAAAACCACATAACAAATTCAGAAAATCATAACCTATCAGGAATCTACAAAATCACATGCAACAACTGTAACGCTTTTTAAATAGGAAAAACATCCAGAACGTTTAAAATAAGATTTGAAGAACATTATAGAGCATTCAAAAATACAAATTCTAAAGTATCAAATGTTGCAGCACACCTAATTTCCCATAAACACGAAATTACAAATTACGAAAATAACCTAACCATACTGGAAATAAATAACAACCCAATAGAACTAAACTCACTAGAAAAATACCACATTTATAAAAACATACACAACAACTTAATGAATTTACAAACAACATATACAGAAGACATACTATACAGAAACCTCATACACACAGATCAAGAAATAGTGCGCGTAACTTCAACAAACACCGGCTTCACGGACGTAGCATCCACAGCAGAGAACAATCAGTGATTCGACAATGGTCAAAGACCGAAAGGTGCCTCATCACTCAAGGTAAAATTATTGCACTCAATGGTGGATAAAATTACTCAAAATTAGTAATTTATTAACTTCATAAAGTCAGTGCAACGGAAAAACAATGGATAATATTAAATATCAAGAATTTAATACCTACCAAGGTAAACAACTGTACCGTAAATATATTAACCTCAAAATCAAACTCCAGAATTGCATCAACAAAATACAATTTAATAAAAAATGCCTAACTCTTAATATAACACCAAAATACGCAAAATTACACATGAAAAATAAACAAAACACTATTATCAATAAAGCAACAAAAATAGCAGAATCACACATTATTAAACAAAACATTAAAGCTGCCTACCACAAAAAAAGCCAAATCAATTTACAACTATACACTACCAATTTGGAATTAATGAAAACTTTTGACACTCTCACACCTATTATTCACGAAAAAATACAACAAATTATAATAAAACATAAAACAAACACTATTAACAGACAAAACAAAAAAATCGAAAATTTATCAAAACAACTTAACCTAAAAAATAGCCTAGCACCAATCCACACATCAAAACAACAACATAACCTAAAAAATAGCCTAGAACCAACCCACACCTCTAACAATAATAAATTCATAAACTTAACTAAAACAGAATTTACTGAAAAAGAAAAAATAATAATAACAAATTCCTTCAAATATAACCTACCTAACTTCAACAAAAAACAAATAATAAAAAACCTAATAGTTGACACAGAATCTAACATCCACAAAATTACCCACCAAAATACTGAATACATAAGAAATAACATTAATAATAAAATTAACCTAATAAAAACGGAAAAAAACAAAAAAACAGAACAATATATTAATAAAAAAGAAATTATAAAACTCAGAGAAAAACTAGAAAACAACGATTACTTAATATTAAAATCAGATAAAACAAATACTCCAGTAATAATAGAAAATACCAAATATATCGATTCAATGACTAACTACATAAAAGAAAATAAATACGAACAAATCCCAGACCCAACTAACAAATACCTTATTACAATAAAAAACTTAATAGTCACTCACCGTAACACCCTAAACTATAACAATAAATTAAAATACCACACAAGATTATACCCATTTAAACCATGCGCACCCGTATTATCAGGGATACCTAAAATCCATAAACCAAACACACCATTTAGACCACTAATAAATTTCACAACAGCACCATCTTACATAATCGCAAAAATCCTAGACAAAATCCTAAGGTCTAAAATACACATCAACAACACATACAATATAAAAAATGGATACGAATTAATTAATAAAATAAAAACGATAAAAACAAACAGCAACACAAAAATAATAAGTTATGACATAACTAACATGTACCCTAGTATCCCAATAGAAGAAACCATAGAAATAATAAAAAACAAACTGATACACAATAACGAAAAAAGAAACATAATAGATAGTATCATTACGCTAACCAAACACATATGTAACCAAAATTACTTCCAATTTAACAATAAATATTATAAACAAACAACAGGACTCCCCATGGGTTCACCCATTTCATCTGTCATGTCAGAAATATATTTACAACACTTTGAACAAATAATAATTAAACCTATAATAAACACACACAATATCTTACTATGGACAAGATATGTAGACGATATACTTGTAATATACCAATCTACCATTCACAACGAACACCTCATAATATTAAACAAACTAAATACATACAACGAAAACATACAATTCACCGTTGAAACAGAAATAAATAGAACAATCAACTTCCTCGACATTACTTTAAATATAAATGATAATAAAATAGAAACTACAGTATACAGGAAACCTACTTCCAACAACACCACAATACACTACAAATCTAACCACCCCTGGACACACAAAATTAACACTTACAGTAACATGATAAATAAAGCAATAAAATACACACAGGATAACAAACAAAAATTAAATGAAGAATTAGATAACATTACAAAAATAGCAATAGAAAATGGATACAACAAACACATTATAAAAAATATATACAATAAATTCACAAAAAAACCTAACCTCAACACAACACTACAACCGGAACACGAAAACAATAAAAATAAAAAAATCTACCTAAAATATAAATATACCAATAACAAAATAGAAAAAATAACAAATATATACAACAAAGAATACTACACTCCAACTTACAAACCAAACAACAAAATAATAAAATATCTTAGTAACAAAAACCACATAACAAATTCAGAAAATCATAACCTATCAGGAATCTACAAAATCACATGCAACAACTGTAACGCTTTTTACATAGGAAAAACATCCAGAACGTTTAAAATAAGATTTGAAGAACATTATAGAGCATTCAAAAATAAAAATTCTAAAGTATCAAATGTTGCAGCACACCTAATTTCCCATAAACACGAAATTACAAATTACGAAAATAACCTAACCATACTGGAAATAAATAACAACCCAATAGAACTAAACTCACTAGAAAAATACCACATTTATAAAAACATACACAACAACTTAATGAATTTACAAACAACATATACAGAAGACATACTATACAGAAACCTCATACACACAGATCAAGAAATAGTGCGCGTAACTTCAACAAACACCGGCTTCACGGACGTAGCATCCACAGCAGAGAACAATCAGTGATTCGACAATGGTCAAAGACCGAAAGGTGCCTCATCACTCAAGGTAAAATTATTGCACTCAATGGTGGATAAAATTACTCAAAATTAGTAATTTATTAACTTCATAAAGTCAGTGCAACGGAAAAACAATGGATAATATTAAATATCAAGAATATATATATATATATATATATATATATATATATATTTATTTATTTATTAATACACAAGAAAACATACTGCGAGATATATATATATATATATATATATATATATATATATTATAATGTTTTTATAAAACGCTCATCTGTTATGTTTTATACTATTATTAAATATTTATTTATTTGAATGATGATATCAACTTTCTATTAAAACAAAATAAAACTACTCAGGAACAATTCATAATTCTTTATTATCACAATTTCATCTCAACATTTAAACAATAAACACAAAACAAAAATTTATAACTTAACAAGTTTTAACAAACTCGGTTTCTCTTTAATTTGACATTTTATAGTTACACAATTTTAATATACCCTAGGCTAATTTTACGATCTCTTATTATCTCGGGGTTATAGCATGGGCTATATTTTTACTTCTTTTGTTAATTAAATAAATTTTGAAAACAATATTAAATTTTGAAATTAGTTTTAATAAATATTTTCCCGATGGAAAAACTTTAATTTGGAATAAGCAAAAAAGGCAAAACTATTTGAACTGGATTAAGTTTTTATTACTATTAATCACAAGATATTCTAATGTACAAAATTAAACTTCCCTATTATCCTAAGAGTCCACTAAAGTTTATTTTTTTATATCGCTATGTACTTAACTTATCAAATAACGGCGAATGGCTGCTTGCTCACACGTAGAATTCCGTTCTCTTTAAATTTCACTTTTTTACACACTTAAATTCGTTTTAGTTCTTTCAAATTATATTTTCACTGTACTATATCTTTTAATTTTCTTATTCCTGTTTAATCTGGCCAAGTTTCCTCACAAAACTGTATAATTTTGACGAAGTTTCTAATAAATAGAATTTTGACTGGTCCTGGCAGATTCGCTACCTTACTCGGCGTCCCACGCCAGACTCTAACTACGCGTCCTTAGATTTTCTTTTAAAATGTTACAAATATGGCGGCCTCCTTCTTCTTAACAAAAAACATATGGATTATAATTTAGTTCAATTTCTTCTCACTATAGTCGACTGCACACTTGACCGACTTATATTTGTTTTTACAGCTGATGCAATAACGCGATTGTTTACAATGGCGTTTTAATTTGGTTAAACTTTAGTTGAAACTTACTGTTTCAATTTTCCTTCCTTAACAACCCTTCCAGTGTTTATTTAATTATTATTTTTAGTGTGTGAAGTGTCTTTGTGTTTTACTTTTGTAATATTTCGAAATGTGTGTGTTTTGACTGGACTTTTCCAAACATAACCTTACATTGTTTACAATCGTTTTTCACTTTTTCCTTCAAGTAGTTACTTATGCCCTATTTTACTAATATTTACAATTTTGTGTAACATATAACTATTATTAGATTATCTTGTTTTAAATTTTATTTGATACAACAAATTTCTTTATGTATTTACAGTTCAAATATCTTATTTACTAATCTAGGCTTTTACCTAAATTTAGTTTCAATTTTAACCTAACCAATCTTTTAATGAATTTCTTTTTAAATTTTGTGTGAGTTATTTCTAATATATTCTTCCAATTCTTAAATAATATTATATAGCCCATTCTATAAATGTTACAATGTCCCCTAATTTAATTTTAATAAAAAAATATTCCTAATATCTACATTACACATTCTTTACATTCTACAGGCTTGTTTAAATATACATATTTTTTTTTTAAATTAAATTTAAATTAACATTTATTTCCTCATTGTACATTTTATTTAATAACTAATTGAACA
This sequence comes from Prosapia bicincta, assembly GCA_036971475.1. Classification (NCBI taxonomy): domain Eukaryota; kingdom Metazoa; phylum Arthropoda; class Insecta; order Hemiptera; family Cercopidae; genus Prosapia; species Prosapia bicincta. The sequence goes on along the minus strand of JBAIZL010000376.1, from coordinate 2,119,617 downwards.
CATTTTTTATTGAGTAAGTGCCTCAACACTTTGGCTACTTATCGTCCATTGTCTTTACCACTTTTAGAATTGTCCACTTAAAAGTCATTTATACCTTCATCTGTCCACTTTCGTCCATCTATAATACTTAATTCTACGACACAATTTTTATCTTAATTCTTTAACAATCAAATACTGAGCTGAAAACTTCAAGCTACACATTACTTAACTTATCTTCTAACAATACAATATACTTATAACTAACATTCAATCAACAATTCTTTAACAATTCTAACATATAGTAACAATAAATCATGTTCTGGTATTTACAATTCCTTCCATAATTATATATATGTATATTTTTTTTTTTATTACAATTGGAATCCTTCCAATCCTAAGTCTGATTCAATATTTATTTAACATATATTCTCTGATACCGTGTCTTTAAATGCCAGCCTATCCGAGTCATAGTATGTCTAGATTTGGTCAAATTGGTTATAACATTTCTCTTTCCCTTATTTCTGTTTATTCCTTGTTTATTATTTATCTCATATTTATTTTGCTTTTAGCTTCATCTAACTCTCAGTTCTAAGTTAGTATTTTATCTCCCCTTCCAATCTCACATCCAGTTCAATTATTTTCTTATATCATTCCAGTTTATTTTGTATGAAGTTTAACATCCAATATTTTTAAAGGTCGCAATCTCATATCCTCTATTTGATCATATCTATAGCTCCTTCGATTACACTGTCCCTATATCAACGAATATAAATTTTGTTTTAATACTTATTTATCAACGCAGATTCTCCCTTACAATACGACGAAGTTTAAATACACAATTACCATATTTTTATTACAACGATGCTTTAATATTTATTATCATAGATTCATATTTCTTTTATAATATATAATATATACGACGAAGTTCCATTATTTATCAACGCAGATTCTCCCTTACAATACGACGAAGTTTAAATACACAATTACCATATTTTTATTACAACGATGCTTCAATATTTATTAACATAGATTCATATTTATCTTTATTCATTATTCGACGAAGTTTCCAATAAATTATCGTAGATATAGTTACCATCCCTTAAAACTTATCTCCTGCTAACGTTTTCTTATACACATAGTCACCTAGAGTTTACTCATATTGCTTCCTTTACCTATATTTAATATCTCCCTTCCTATTTTATCTCGTCTCGTTTGAGTTTATCTCCCTTGCATCATGGTACTTTTTTAGTTCTGTTGAATGGAACATCCCCTTATTTATATCATATTTATCATCCCATAGTTCGAATGTCGATTCTCCTAACTTTTTGTGTATTCTATATGGCCCACTATAAATATTAAATAATTTCCCCATTTCTCCCTCTATGCCTTTTGCCTGCCAGTTTTCTTTTACTAACACTAAATCATTTAAATTAAATGTGAAAAGCTTATGATTTCTATTGAAATTTTGTGCCCTAAGTTCTGCCTTTTTTTCCATTCTCTCTCTTGCCAAATCTATTACTAGTTGGGTATTAACGCTTTGTTCGTTTGAATTTTGAATTTTGATATACTTATGCCAAAATCTCTCATCTATTTTTCCTAACTGTAACTGATTAGGTGTGAACCCTGTGGTCTCATGTGGTACTTCATTCAACATCTCATTTATTAAATGTATAAACTTTGCCCATTGTTTATGGTTCCCATGGCAATAGGTGCGAAGACATCTCATTATCTCCCTGTTTACCCTTTCTACTATATTGCTTTGAGGTCGCCTAATTGGTGAAAATATTTGTTTGATTCCTTTATTTTCTAAAAAGGTTGACCATCTTTTACTTGTGAACTGAGTTCCATGGTCTGTTTGTGCCCTTTTTACCTGTCCATATTTTTCTAAATAATCTTCTACACATCTAATAGCTGTAGCAGTATTTGCTTTCTTTATTTTATAAATTTTTATAAATTTAGTAAAAATATCCAAAATAACCAAAATATATTTAAATCCCTCACTTTTATGAAATGGTCCACAAAAGTCAATAGATAGTTGCTCTTTAGGCCCTTCTACCTTGATTCCTTTCATCACCCCATAACAAGTTTGATTTGTGTGTTTCACCCTCTGACAAATGTCACAGTATTTTAAAAGGTATTTAATCTCCTTATACATCTTTTTCCATGTGAATATTTCATTTATTATACTATAGCACTTCTTGGCCCCTACATGCATATAGTACTCATGGCATGATATCACTAATACATTTATTAACTCTCTGGGTACTATTATTTTCCAACTTGTTTTACAATTTTTATATAGTATGTTATTTTCAATTTTGAATTTCGAATTGTATTCCTGGACATTTTCAATAATATTTCTTAATTCTAAATCACCCCACTGAAGCTCATTAAGTTTTGTCAATTTTGTCACTACTTCCCTACTTATTACTCTTTCCATTAAATTGATACTAAACTTATTTTGATTCTCTATATGTTTTGGCTCTATCTTATCCCATGGGTTACGACTTAATATGTCTGCCACCACGTTCTCCTTCCCTTTACAATACTCAATCTCAAAATCATATTCCTGCATGAGCAATATCCAACGATATAGTCTTGAATTTAATATTCTGCAAGTCTTTATGAAAGTCAAAGCCTGGTGGTCAGTTTGTATTACTACCTTTCTCCCCAGTATAACCTGTCTAGCCTTCTGTAGACAAAACAACACAGCCAATAATTCTTTTTCAGTCGTATAATATCGTATTTCACTACCTTTTAGGGTTCGGCTCATAAACATAATTGCCTGTTTCTGTCCAGTCTCTGTTATCTGGAACAGATGCCCCCCAATAGCGTATTCGCTTGCATCTGTCTGTAGATAAAACGTTTTTGAATAATCAGGGTGTTTTAGTACGTTGGTATCTATAAATGCTTCCTTTAATTTTCTAAAATTTTGTTCCTCTAAATCTGTCCAATTAAATTTTGTTTCATGTCTCAAAAGTTGCAGGAGTGACTCTACTAATTTCGAATAGTGGTCTACAAACTTGTTGTAATAATTGGCAAGACCTATAAACCCTTTTAATTGCTTAACGTTCTTTGGTGTGGGGAATTCCATTACAGCCTTAATTTTGTCCTTATCTATCTCTATTCCCTCAGTTGTCAACCTATAACCTAAAAATGCTATGTTTTCTTTACAAAACTCAGTTTTTGATAATTTAATTTTGATATTATTTTCCCTAAATGTCATAAATAATTTTTTTAAAATGGTTTTTATGTTCTTCAAAACTCTGTGACATGCATACAATGTCGTCTACATATACTAAAGTGAATGGTTCTAATTCATTTCCCATTATTCTACCCATAGCTCTTGCTAAAGCTGCTAATGATGTTTTTAGCCCATAAGGTGTCACAATGAAATGATATGTCTTTCCATTATACTGAAAAGCTGTGAATTTTCTGGATTCTGGCTCCAACTCCACCTGCCAAAAACTATTCGTGAGGTCCATAGAACTCAGGTATTTTACCTTTCTTGCCTTATGTAATATTTCATTAACACCCTGGTAACACTCATAATCTGGTATTATGATTTCGTTCAGTTTCCTTGCGTCCAGGCATAATCTTATTTCTCCATTACTTTTTATGACAGGAATAATAGGGTTAATATAAGGGCTATTACTTTTTTCTATAATTTTCATCTCCAACATTTTGTCAATTTCTCTTTATACAGCTTCTTGATACTTTGTGGGCACAGGATAGTTTCTTTGATAAAATGGTAAATCTGTTCTTACTTTTATCTCCTGTCTATATCCTTTACACACTCCAGGCCTATCTGAAAATACATCCTTATATTGCTTTATTATCTCCACCAACTCCAGTTTTTGCCTATCTGTTACACGGTCATCTCCGATACTTCCCATAATATCTCTATCACTAATTTTCCCTTCTGTTTCATTTTGTTTCCCATAATTTTGGTCCCCCTGTCCTAGATTATCTAAATTTTCCCATTCCTCATCAATTTGATCGAATTCGTTAATTACCTTATCTTCCCTTTCTAAACTTTGTACCTCGTTGTTATTAAATCTTTCGTCATCATTTTCACCCTCCGTTTCTTTCATATCTATTTTAATATAGTTTTCCAAATATTTCAATTTTATACTCCAATTCTCACAACTTATATCAGCCTTTGTATTTTTTAATATATCCATCCCTATGATCATCTCTCTCAATAGGCCAGGTATGATGAAACATTGAAATGGGTAATCAATCCCACCTAATCTTCCCATTATCAGAACAATTTTATTAATTTTTTTACTCTTTTTATTTGTTGCTGTCCTAATGTTCATTGCTCTGATTGGCAACGTTTCTACTCTTCCTAGTTTTCCCTTATTTATACTATACCATTTTTCCTGAATACATGTAATATTACTACCTGTATCTATTAAGGCTGTAACCCTAACCTGTTTAAATTCTATCTCTATTTCTGGGCTCATATATATTTTGTTTTGCTCTAAATTCAAATTTCGCTCCTTCCCCTCACTTTCCAAAAATTCCCTATCTATTAATACGTTGTTAATTATTCCTAACCCCAAATCCGTATTTTCATTAAATTGATTGTTACCCTTATTCTTGTCACAATTAATATTTCCAAGGCTCTTTAGCACTGGCTTTCCCTCTTCAGCATCCCCTGTAGTTTTCCCATGATGCAATAAGGTATCACCAGTGCCCTCTAGTTTTCCGAGGTCCCCTGGTCTCCCTCACATCTTCCACTGGTCGATTCCTTTGGTCGTATCTGTATGCTGTTTACTTCTTTCTGGCTCCTGTCATTGGTTCTGTAATTCCTGTCTCCTCTATTTTCTCGACTATTTTCCTGCCCTGGTCTTGGTTCAACATTCCCCCTCATATGATTATCTATCCTTCTGTTAAAAAACTGGACATATGGCCGCCCTTCATTCCTATATTCATTCCTTCTATACAATTCTCCTGGTCCTGGAAATCTTCTATTTCCCTGCTGTCTCATCCCTTCCTCACCCCTTCTGGGTGGAAATCTATTTCCATTCTGTTCCTCTCTAGGGGTAGGCCTATTCCATGGTCCCCTGTTTCTCTGTCTTATTTCTCTCCTCTATATCCTCCTCATTCAGCATCCTTTCCATCTCTCGGATCGTTTTTATATTTTGTACTCTTCTTGACAACTGTATCCTTTCATTAAAATGCCGGCTTAATCTCCGGACTATCTCTTCCTCATTTTGCGGTGGTGTCATGTTCTTTAAAACTATGACTCTTTCTATGAAATAATCTGCTCTGGCTCTTCCATTTCCCTCAATATACCTTTCATTTTCCATTCTCTCTTTAATGCCTTCCTGTATTTCTTTGGCCCAGTATCTTTCTATAAACCTATCTTGTAAATCCGCGAAATTTTCCACCTCCTCTCTGATTGATTCCCACCATCTAGCCGCTCCTACTTCCAAAGCTCTATCTATGATTCCTCTCCATTCATTTTCAAATCTTTCCCCTGTCCTACATTCAAATTTTCTCTCCACATACCTATCCAGTCTTTTTAGGAACTCCATAGGGTTACCATTCCTCCCATTAAATTTGGGCATCTCCTCCTGATTCCCGCATGACACTTGTATGATCCTTAGGCCTTCTCCTCCTTTACTTTCTTCCACCTTCTTTTCTACCTTTTCCATTCTCTGGGTCAATTCCCCTTGTTTCTCATTATTCCCCCTTCCTTCTGTTTCCAATCCGTCAATTCTATCATTATTATTGTTTTTCTCAATAACTATCTCCCTATTTAAAACTCTTAACTCTTCCCTGTTCTGTATTGTCATTTTTTCTACCTTCTCTATCTCTTTCTTATTAATTTCTGTCACATCAGCTATTATTTCTTTTGTTTCCTCTAAATTCTCCTTAATCTTCTCCTCTAAGTCTCTTCTCATAACTCCTACTACAGCATTATTCTCTGTTCTCAACTGTTCCCTCATATCCTCTATCATTTTCTTACTTTCCTCCCTTATTTCCTGTGTTATGAATTTGAAATTTTCCTTCATCTCTCTCATTTCGTCTCTATTTTCATTTAATTCTTTTTTTATTTCGTCCATTATATCTAATTGTCTATTTATTTTTTCATTATTTATATCTAATTTTCTATCTAGATCCTCTCTCATATCCTTCATCTCCTCTTTTATTTTCTCACTCCCTTTTTCACTCATTTCCATGAGAGTTCTCATCATCTCCCTTAAATCTTCATTCTCATTATTTCCCCGTTTTTTTTGTTGGGTTTACATAGGTGGTAGTCCCCTAGCTTCTTCTACCTCAATGTCTCCTATTGGCATATCTGTGCCTTCCAATTCTATTTCTTGCACTTCTAAAATTGTCCCTTTTTCCCGTTTTTTAAGCTCTATCTCCCCGCAAATTGTATAATTCCCTCTCATCAGACATATTTTTTTCTTTTTTTAACTGTAAGTAACTTATTATACAAATTTAAACAATTTATATATATACTATAAACTACTAAAACTAGCCTTGACTCTATTCAACTGAGTGTTTAATTTTACACAATTTTTTCTAAATCTATTTCCAGTTCAAATGTTTTTCATATAAAAAGTTCTAAATTAATTTTGTTTCAAAATCTCTCTAAATAAATTTTATCTCTTATTATATCGAGCTCCCACGTTGTTGCGCCAAATATAACATAATTTCCTAAAGACGCTATACAACGGGGTTTTACTATTAAATATTTAAATTAATAATTAATTCTTTATTATTATTTTTCTATTTCTAATAATCGTACCCCACGTTGGTGTGCCAAATGTAAAGTATTTATAAAACACAATACAACGATGTTTTACTATTAAATATTTCTTTTATAATATATATCAAATTTCTATTTAAAACAAAACAAAAAAAAACTACTCAGGAACAATTCATAATTCTTTATTATCACAATTTCATCTCAACATTTAAACAATAAACACAAAACAAAAATTTATAACTTAACAAGTTTTAACAAACTCGGTTTCTCTTTAATTTGACATTTTATAGTTACACAATTTTAATATACCCTAGGCTAATTTTACGATCTCTTATTATCTCGGGGTTATAGCATGGGCTATATTTTTACTTCTTTTGTTAATTAAATAAATTTTGAAAACAATATTAAATTTTGAAATTAGTTTTAATAAATATTTTCCCGATGGAAAAACTTTAATTTGGAATAAGCAAAAAAGGCAAAACTATTTGAACTGGATTAAGTTTTTATTACTATTAATCACAAGATATTCTAATGTACAAAATTAAACTTCCCTATTATCCTAAGAGTCCACTAAAGTTTATTTTTTTATATCGCTATGTACTTAACTTATCAAATAACGGCGAATGGCTGCTTGCTCACACGTAGAATTCCGTTCTCTTTAAATTTCACTTTTTTACACACTTAAATTCGCTTTAGTTCTTTCAAATTATATTTTCACTGTACTATATCTTTTAATTTTCTTATTCCTGTTTAATCTGGCCAAGTTTCCTCACAAAACTGTATAATTTTGACGAAGTTTCTAATAAATAGAATTTTGACTGGTCCTGGCAGATTCGCTACCTTACTCGGCGTCCCACGCCAGACTCTAACTACTCGTCCTTAGATTTTCTTTTAAAATGTTACAAATATGGCGGCCTCCTTCTTCTTAACAAAAAACATATGGATTATAATTTAGTTCAATTTCTTCTCACTATAGTCGACTGCACACTTGACCGACTTATATTTGTTTTTACAGCTGATGCAATAACGCTATTGTTTACAATGGCGTTTTAATTTGGTTAAACTTTAGTTGAAACTTACTGTTTCAATTTTCCTTCCTTAACAACCCTTCCAGTGTTTATTTAATTATTATTTTTAGTGTGTGAAGTGTCTTTGTGTTTTACTTTTGTAATATTTCGAAATGTGTGTGTTTTGACTGGATTTTTCCAAACATAACCTTACATTGTTTACAATCGTTTTTCACTTTTTCCTTCAAGTAGTTACTTATGCCCTATTTTACTAATATTTACAATTTTGTTTAACATATAACTATTATTAGATTATCTTGTTTTAAATTTTATTTGATACAACAAATTTCTTTATGTATTTACAGTTCAAATATCTTATTTACTAATCTAGGCTTTTACCTAAATTTAGTTTCAATTTTAACCTAACCAATCTTTTAATGAATTTCTTTTTAAATTTTGTGTGAGTTATTTCTAATATATTCTTCCAATTCTTAAATAATATTATATAGCCCATTCTATAAATGTTACAATATATATATATATATATATATATATATATATATATATATATATATATATATATATATATATATATATGAAGTTAATATATTACGATGTGAGTAATTTTATCCACCATTAAGTGCAATAATTTTACCTTGAGTGATGAGGCACCTTTCGGTCGTTGACCATTGTCGAATCACTGATTTTTCTCAGCACTAAAGGTAAAATTATTGCACTTAATGGTGGATAAAATTACTCACATCGTAATATATTAACTTCATAAAGTCAGTGCAACGGAAAAACAATGGATAATGTTAAATATCAAGAATATATATATATATATATATATAAATATATATATATCGCAGTATGTTTTCTTGTGTATTAATAAAGAACAAAAGTCTAAATACAAATACAAGAATTATAATTGAATTAACAATTCAAATATAATATATTATTTATATATAAATATTTATATTTATAAATATAATATATAATATATATATAATTCAATTGTTAATTCAATTATAATTCTTGTATTTGTATTTAGACTTTTGTTCTTTATATATATATATATATATATATATATATATATATATATATATATATATATATATATATATATATATATATGAAGTTAATATATTACTATTGTAAGTAATTTTATCCACCATTATATATATATATATATATATATATATATATATATATATATATATTTTGTTAAAAATTCAATCTTTGTCATTTAATAGCAAAAACCAACAATACTTATTTAAAATTCATAACTCATTTTCTGCCAAATATATTTACAAAAACTTTTATTCTAAATAAAAATAAAATTGTTGATACTGTAGTAAATATTTGAATGCTGAAAATAACTTACTGTAATGATTTGCACAAATTTTCAAAGTTTTGTCTCGTCGCATAACTACACGCACAGTATTTTTCACCTTATGCTGCAGCAACTTAACTTCCCCTGTTCCTCTTTCTTTCCATTCAGGTGGGTTTTCATGTGAGTCATATCTAAAGAGCTTGGCCCTCCTGTAAAAATTGAAATTTTATGTATTATGAATGTAGGTATTTAAAGCTGCAATATATATAATGCAGCACTCACACATTGTAGTAATCAACATGTTTTACAATAGGTTCATTTTGTAACGAAATCTAGAAAGGTTACATTCTTTAAGATCCTAATGGTTGAAGAATTAAATATTGTAAATTTATACATAAGTAAAAAGTAATTATGGAGATAGTAAATAAAACACCCCCTTTTTCCTTTGGCCTACTGGTACAGAGGTAAATAATCATTATTAATTCGTTCTTCATATTCATCCATGGATAATTATCTCTGAGAAATACATAATCATCCAAAGTTATTTTAGAAAAAAATCTTTCAGAAACTATGACCGAGTGGTTGTGGTTAAGTCAGTGCATTGATTTTCCCATGCAGATTTAGTATCAATGTCACTATTGGAGTTTACACATACTTCTCCTGTTTTTTAATTGGCTAATTTAATACTCTCGATAGACATTTGAGGATGTTTATTTAAAAATTTTAGTCGCTTTATATAAAGATCAAATCACTAGATAGGTTTCATCAAAGATAACATCTTTTTATATGACTATTTTACTACCCTTGGGAATTCACAGCCAATAGTCATTCTTAGTATAATTTGCTGATAAGCATTCAGTTGCTTCAGTTTCTAGAAGAATTTTTATTCATTATTTGTAAAAACAAATTAAAAGTTACTTACATTTGATGTTTATGTTAGATTCTAGACTACTACTATTAGTGATCACTTCGGATTTACAGTAATTATACAAAATATTTAGATACATTCACAATATGTTGATTTTAAATTTATAATTTCATTAAAAAGTTGAAACGTTTGCTCTATTCTGTTATCACTTCTGTCAAGACTCCACCGAGTAACAAAACTAATTTGTTTTCCACTGTTGTCTTTCATGCATTCAAAACTTATTAAGTGGTTGGTAAATCCAGTGTAGAACAACATATATGTTATCCATGCACCTTAAGCAAATATTCTTACATATTCAATCATAATCTACGATAATTTTCTATACTTTTGCTATAATTTCCGGGGTAGTGAGAATTATTGGGCTATGCACATCTTAGCTGATTACTGTTCCGATCTTCATCTAAGCTATCCCTATAAAATATATTATTTGTCCACTTGCCCTTAATTGTAATATTAAAAAAGATGTCCCTCAGTATGTTTTAAGTCAGCATTAAATTCTTTCATTTCTACACACTTCTTTATAAAGTATTTACTTACTACTTGAATTTAGATTTTTTCTATCTGTGAAAACCACTATGTGTAAACAACAGATACGCATATGCACCTCCAGTCTCTTCTACAAGAATATGCCACTCATAAAGGCATGTTTACTCATAAAGGATGACCTTTTATTGCACTGAAAACTTTGTGCAAGTGATGATCTCCAAACCATTTCAAGTTAAATGATTCATATTACAAGCGACCCAGCAGATACAAATTAATTCCTAGCATAAATTGAATTGTATGTCACTACAAAAATATTCTTACTTATAAAGCACTAAAAATTACATATTTTATAAGGGAGGAATTGTTTATTAATTATTTGTAAAATTAAATTAAATGTTACTAATATATGAAGTTGTGTTAGATTCTAGGCTACTACTACTATTGATCACTTTGCATGTACACAAAAATACACTAATTATTTACATATCGAAATCTTGTTGCTGTTTATGACGAGCTAGTTGTTAATTACTTATTACACTTTTGATATTACTTTTTTGCGAAAAAGTCTGGTCGCAAGTAATAATAAAAGTGTAATAAGTAATTATTTACAATAAGTTGATTTTAAATTTAGAATTTCATTAAATCCTATGGATGAATGCAGATGTTCCCATGGTCACACACAACAAATATCAGCTACTAACTGGCACCGAGTAACAACTACACTGAGCAAGACAGTTCATTTGACATAAAAACTTATGACGGGTCTATCAAGTCTAGAACGTTTGATAAAAGGACAACTTGTGAGCTATAATTATGTCTATCCTTATCTATGTTGCAAGTTTGAGAGGCAACAAATATCTATTAAACAGCATATATGTATAGCATTATACAAGATATATCAAAAAATAAACTCTCTTGAAGCAAACAAACAATGGCAACACTTATAACAAATCATCCACTACTAATGTGTTGTAACAAACATATATCATCCATAAAAACACGTTCAATGCCAATCACGCGATATCGCGTGATGGGTGATGTCAGTTCTTACAGGACGGTCGATCCCGTGGCCATTGCTATCCAAATTCTAAGTGAATTATTATAGCTGCCACAGCAAAATTGTGCGTAGTACTTTTATTGGCCACTAGGGAAGGGATTGACTTTTTTGTAGTGAGGATGGCCACCAGCCATTTTGTTTTGTTCTTATCAGCCAGTGCACACAGTGGTAAGGATAAGGTAATATCCTAATAATTTTGTTTAGTTATTCATTGATTTAGCGTTTTGAAGTTTGGTTTTTATTTATTTGAGTGTTGATTTTGAATTTTTAATTATAAGTGACCAACCAGGACCCTCAAAAAGAGTCAGTGAAATGCCGGATCGTCCAAAAAACATTTTTTTTAAATTACAGAGGTGGAAGAGTTATGACTAGATTCTGACCCACAAACAACACAGAAGATACTAAGAGACCGAATCCAACACAAGCTAACTAAAATTGAAAAAGCCAAACCGCGATGTATCAGCACCGGCAAAACAGTATATCCAACTTCTAGAAAAGATTGCAGAAATTGCTACAAAAATAAAAAGAGGATAACACCACAACTGAGTGTAAAAACTGTTCAGGTGCTCCACTATTATGTTTAGACTGTTTTTTTTTTTTAATCGCATGATTGCAATGTTAAATAGTTTTATATTTTGAAACCATTTTGTAAATTTTGAATGTATAAGTGAATTACAATCTAGAGTGAGTTTTCAAATTTTGCCTGATTATAAATGTCAGCTAATTTAAGTCATTACAATTAATACGTTTAAATGGCTTTTATTTGTAAACTATGAACCCTTTTTGGCCAAATATATCACGCGATATTGCGTTTTTTGACCATATGGGCAAAAATCGCATTATGTATGGCCAATCATGCTATATAGCATGATGGATATTAGAGACCATAATTAATAAGTACATAATTATAAAAGTTTGTAAATATTATATTCACTTATTTTGAGCACTATATAACTAAAAAAAAACAATTAAAAAAATTTGGCCACCACACAAAACTCCAATTTCCAGCTTGGCAATGAAAACGTTAATACGGATTTTGAGAACTTTTTAAACTACCCAGATATATTACAATATATCTATAAGGTCTATAGATCTATAAAAATTATCTGTTCTATCTTTCTGATTGCCACAGAATGCAGGGAATGTGTAATATATTAAATAATTTAGAGTATTTTAAATGAGTTTATTTGATGAAACTTAACCTAACCTTATTATTACCAACATAAGTGTATCAGTCTCCATCTAATCCCAAAAATCTCTTGTGTGTTTGTGTGACATTTTGATTTGAAATGTTGCGTAAAATATTGATAATATCTGGAAATTATAAGCTTTACAATGAAATTTCTAAGTTGTAACAAAATATGTTATGTAGTTTAAAAGTTAAAGTTTTACATTAACCTATTTTTTTCACAACACAAAACAAATTTTATGGTAAAAGGCAAATATACAATATCTAAAATTAAAAAAAGAGAATTTTAACAAACTCACATTTTAATTAATTCGATTTCATCCTCCTCTAAAGTGCATACAGTCACCTCTGGTAAACTAATTATTGGTTCAAAGTGAGGGTCATGATCTCCTTCTGGCACTGTTTCAGGCTCTCCTTCAATATTCACTTCCTGAAAAAAAAACAAACAATTCACATTCAGAAAATTAACGCATTAGTTTTGGCAAAATTTTAGGTAAATATACAAGCACACAAATACACAAAATACAAACATATTAAACGAACAAACCCAATACAAATCATACATACTCTTTGATACTATTGGCAACCTGCTTTTAAAACCTTCACCGCTTAAATGTAACAACTCCAAGCAGAAGACACTGATAAAAATTGCCTCATAGCGATCAAAAACGTTCTGTCTCAGTAAGAAATTATGTTTTTAATGCTAATGTACAATATATTTAACTCAGCAAGACAGATGCAAATGTAAAAAACTGAATGTCTCTTATGAAAAAAAAACATTTTTTTATAAAATATTAAATAATTGTATAATTATATAACAATGTAGGAACAACGTTATTTGGCTAAGAATTGTTTAATTATAAAAAATAATTATTTAATTAACAATTATCTTTATTGTTTCAAGAAAGGCATTACATGAAATGAACCATTTCAGTTTTTTTTATATGTAATTCTATCGTAACCATATATGTTCTTACTAAATCCAATATGGATTTGTAGGGGGAAAAAAATTGAATGCAACAACAAACTAAGAAAATGCCCACACAAAATAATCAGAGGGATAACACAACTTCTTTACTTCAGTAATTGTTTAGTTTACATTAGCAAACTAATTTTTTCTAAACTGCTATTAGTTACATGGTAAGATATAGCTCACTCCATCCATTTAAAAAAATTTTTCTGCAAAACTGTATTACCTTGCGTAATCCTTTTTTGATAGATCTGTGATCAGCTACGCATTTCTAATTGCTGTGATGAATTTACTTGGAGTAGCGGGAGTGAAAATAACCCCTATGTTGCTACCAGTCCAGTTCTAACCACATTACTCTTTATGTCACTGGTTAAAGTGAATAATATTCTCTCTGCACAACTGGCTTTGTTGGTTTTTTTGTACACGTTTATAATATTTATGAGGTTTTTTGTTAAGTAGTTGTTAGTGGCATCATATTTCATCATCTTGTGTATTTAGTTTTATATTTACTTTACTATGCACGACATAGCTACTTACAGAAATCACAAACATAAAAAAAGGGAGTCCATGGGAGTTTATTTTTATTGTATTATGTTCTTAACAATAAAACTATGAAAAATATAATTGTTCTATTCACAATGAATTTTAATACAACTTTCTAAAACTGTAAAAAAAAAAAATAAACTGCAAAAAAAAGTTACTGTTGTTAGTAACAGGAAGTCAGTCATAGTTTGTTTTTTGTGTGTTTATATGAACTGAGCCACTGCAAAAGCTAAATAATGTATAATAATTTCAATATATCCAAGAAATTGACACAAAGGGTCTTTAAAAATAATATATCTTTATCACTAATCCAGGGTTTCATTGGAGCTTTGATTCCTATTCTGTCTCTGTAGCTCTGAGAAAAATGTGACTAGAAAAACAACTTAAAAGACCTAGAGAAAGTAATGCCTTAAAGCACCAATGTGTGACATTTGGAGCTAAAGAAAAAACAGATACACCCAAGATATATGTCTTTTAAGAACTGTCTATGCAAAGAGCACATTAAAATTGTTACAGTAACAAAATGTACAAGAGAAAAAATTTTTTAATTTAAAAATGCATCTGTTATTTATTATCATTTGAACTATATATGTAAAATTTTCAATAACATCTAGTAACCAATGTACAAGAAGTGTTTTAAAATTATTTTTAAATAGGGAGAAAACAATCTCACACAATTAATCATGTAACTCTCCATAACAGGAGTGATTGGGGATTAATAATAAAACCTATCATAATACTTTGCACCTAATTATAATATTATGTGTAATAAATTTAGTATAATATAGTGTAGTGATTTCTGAAGAAATGTTTAGTAAGGTTGTGATTTACAATGAGGGTATGTTTCTGTTGCAACAATCAATGTAGGTTTTAACCATTATTTAAGGTTTGTTATATTTAAAAACAACTACTTGTTTAAAATGTATTTCTAACACGTGTAAAAATGAAAAAAGGTTTTGCTTATCTTTGTAAACTACTTATTCCTAATTCATGTAAATGTTTGAGGAATATAATTTATTAAAAAATTAGAAATTATAAATTTTCTATAAGTTTTTATTTCAAAATATTAAGCAATTTTTATTACAAATATTATTAACATGAGCAGCTCTTTCATCTTTCGTAAACATTAAAACTACTTGCAGTTTCTTTCTTAACATAGTTTGGATGAGAAGTACAGTAATTAACCAGTTGCTACTGGTTACGTTTTGACTGCTGCCTATAGTTTTGTAATTTTCTTCAGAAACCAATAAACCCTTGGACTGGATGTGTTTACACAGGATTCATAATTACTTAAAACATATGCAGTGTAGTTAAAACAAACTTTTGTAATGATATGATGTGGTACCTCCAAATAGAATCATTCATTATGTTGGTCAACAGATAGTATCATTCAAGATAGCCATCAGCAACAGAATCTTGAAAAAAAATTTCACCTAATTTTTATTAAAATTTTAAAAAGTTCATTCCACAACTATACAAATGAATTATTTTTTGGCCAATCAATTTTCTTATTATTGTACATGATTGCTACATCTAACTAATGTGAAAAAAGAACAAATATATTCAATAGGTTCTATATAGAATCAAGCTAAATTTGCCAACCAGGGTCTTATATGATATATTTTTGTTCGATTTTGTCTTTATTTTACTGAAGACAAAATCATTTAGCTAAAATGTTAAATTTGTCGAAAGTCATAAAACCCTAGCAATAGGAGAAAAATAAACTCAACATTTATGTAAATAACTAGCAATACCAAAAACAAAAAAAATATTTTTCCTCAGTATTTTGAATCTGAAACCACTACTAATGTATTTTGACTAGAGATGATAAGGAATAAATATAGAAAAAGTTGCTAAAGTACTTACTTATAATAGGAGTGTTACAATATATTGAAACAAATTATGCAATAACTCATCAGTTTAAACTGCCAGGTTACCAGTTTATTGTCAATTTCATTTTATATGAAAAATTAGTAAGTGTTCTCATAAATTTTCTTATAATAAATAATTGTATTGTTCAAACTGGACTGCATTAGTTGAAATAGTTATCAAGAAGGATGTTTATCACTTATTCTATTTTTGTTTGATATTCTAAAAATGAACTACAAAGAAGTTGCTTGATGTAATCATCTTGAGTTCACTGATTAAACTTATTTTAAAAATACTTAACTAAGTGAATACGTAGTTGAGTATTTTTAAAATTTGGTTAATGAACTACAAAGTATGGTATTAATTTCCTGTCCCCAGATGTTCGATTTTAGTAAAACGATTCATACCAGCCGATAAAGGAAGTCATTAGGAATACGAAAAGAAATATAAAACCTTTCGCTCATCCCCAAAAATTAAAAATTTTGAAAAATAGCAGTTCCTCCTCTCCTCCACGGCACTCCTAAAACATTACAAAGTCAACGTTTTAGCTTTTTTTTATTTATTAGCTAGCAAAATGCCTCAAAATGTAATTACACTTACTGATGACTCCCAAATAATTACAAATTTGAAAAAAATCAACTTTAACACATCAATTCAATTTTGTGCGGTGTAAGTTGTTTTTTAGAGATGGAAGTAAAAGGTGTGTAAATGTTCAATGCAATATTTTCTGTTTTGTGTGTGGAATAGGGTCTGTGTTTGTTTTGTCCTTTTGAGTATTTTTCGAACTTTTTATTGCCAAAAACTAAGATGTATGTGTGTTTTATAATTCTATAAGGTTTGTATGCCGGGTGAAACGTGGTGCTAATAGTGTGTCTCTACAGCTGATATCTTTTTGAAATTTGTACTTTTTGGGAGTAACCGTAAATTTAATTACATTTTGAGGCACTTTGCGGGTTATTTCATCAAACAAATTTTTAATTTTTGGAGCATTAACAACAGCTTTTGTTATTTTTTTGTATCCCTGATGACTTTCTGTGTCGCCCAGTATAATTGTTTCTACTAAAATCGAACATGTGGGAATGGGAAATAAATACCCAAAGTATAAATGAAAAGTTTTCTGCCCTTTCAATAATTAGAAACACTGTTATTATGATGCACTAGTGTACAGTGCTGTAGATATAGTACAATAGAAAATACACTATTTAGTGAAGACAAGTAATCTGATAAATTTAATTGAAAATTTAACTTTTGCCTTAGAAACCCTGTGATCATTATAAAAACTGGGCCTAATGGAACATAATTTTTCTTATACTCATTTAACCTGAAAAAAATTGTCTATTGTTCTAGATTGAAATTAAATGGTTTTCATCAGAAATACAATATTATCTATCATTACATATAACATAATACAATTATTATATAGACCATGGGTAGGTTAATTAAAAAAAAAAATCCAATGAAAACGATTAGTGACTTAAGCTCGAATATAGGATTTGTTTATATAAGATTTTTATTACTATAATAAGCTAAGGACGTTCTGTAAAAAAAAGATTCTTTGGTAGTATATTATTTCAAGCAGTGTACAGTAATTATAATTTATTTTTAACTATATCATCATAATTTTAAAACTAATATTGAGTCTCACTTTCTTACCGGTCTCAACTAATAATTATAAATAAATTTTAATTAATAGGTATTTAGAGTTTATAATTTGATTACAATACTTATAAAATTTCCAACTTACAACAATCTTCTCAACTTCACTCATGTTTAAATAAAATTAATGTTTAAAAACACACACTACACACACACAATATGCAAACAACACTCGTTCAAACTCACAATACAGTAGAACTAAAATTTTAATGTTGCTATTCAGTTGACAACGATCACAGATTCAACGGAAAAGTCTTTGATAGATTGTCTCTAAATGCATCTTTTAATTGAGAACAATTATCACACGTGGTGCATATATATATATATATATATATATATATATATATATATATATATATATATATATATATATGCATATATATATATAAAGAATTAAGTCAAAATACAAATACAAAAATTATAATTGAATTTACAATTCAAAGCTTTTCGTTGGCTAACAGTACCAACATCATCCATGATACTGTTAGCCAACGAAAAGCTTTAAATTCTAAATTCAATTATAATTCTTGTATTTGTATTTTGACTTAGTTCTTTATTAATACACAAGAATACATATTGCGATATATATATATTTTTTTTTTCACTTACACTTTTAAAAAATGTTTTAAAACATTTTTTTAAAGTGTGATTACTAGTAGCTCACGCGAAGATGGAATCAACAAATGTGTATATATATATATATATATATATATATATATATATATATATATATATATATATATATATATCTTTAAATTTTGTACAAATTACCTATGTTGATAGATTATGGTGTATTAATCGCAGTTATAGGTTTTGCGGAACGTCGTGAAGCCTGGCTAAGGAAAAGGTAACGACGGAATGGGCACGGTCACGCTAGAGGGTTAACGGCTAACCGACCGAGCACTGAAACACGTGATGAAATAACTGTATAACGTTAAGAACAACACCAGAATACAAACACGGCGACGGCTCGAAACAGACTGTCGCTCTGCACCCGTCACTTCTTCAAAACAGGTGCAGTCGGATTTCGTCCATGAAGGTTGGGCTTTACCAAGAAACACAAGACCTACTAGTTACAAATAAAATGATGAAATTTATACATTGATATTAATAAAACGAATAAGAATTTAAATGTTTGTTGTGCTGTTTAATTTTTAATGACCAATAAAAAGACATTAAAAAGGTAAATTCTAAATAATATTAATATTTGAATCCTATATGTTCGTATTGATATTATTTGAAAAAACTACAATTTACTGATATATTTCAGCAGACGCGTTTCTGCTGAAAAATATCAGTAAGTAGTGGATTTTTGTCAAGTAATATCAATAAGAACATTTTAAAAAGCTCCAAGATATATAACACAGAAACTGATAGTTTAAACCTATTAGGACCTATGTCTAATTTTAGTTGTTTTATATATTCTATATAAAATCAAGCTTTTACATTGAAATCAGATTGAATAGTAGTTTGGGATCAAATTGAAGTTGTTATTTATAACATTGAAGCTGTTTTATAAAATTGAGGATTATTTATAACAATTGAAGATAATTTATAAATTATTAATTTATAGTAAATACCATAGGTAATGTAATTTATTAGTAAATAATAGTGGTAAATTTAATGTGATAAAGGTTTTAATTTATGTAGGCAATAAGACAAAATCATTTATAATGTCATCATATAGTGGTATACACCCATTCCTATAATTAAGTTACTCTAACAGAAAAATATTAAAAGTATTAGTTTCAGTTGTCAAAAGAAGTGTTAGGTACAGAACATGTAATTCATTAACCTTTTAATTATAAATATCATAAAATTATCTATAAATTCAATACTAAAATTGGTTTTAAACTACATATTACATTTATCTTTGTTAGCTGTTCTATCTTAATACAAAAAAATGTTACCTAAATAAGTCATTGTAGCTCACAATCATTCTTTAAAGAGGCATATAATTCTAAAAAAATAATCAAAGGTTTAAAAAAATTCAAATATGGTTTTAAGACTATTTAACCTTATTGTTTTAAGAGAAAATGTTCAAGAAAGAGCAAAACAAAAAGAACACTACAAAGAATTATATGATATTGAAAAAATTTATGACATTTCTGTAAGAAAAGACAAATCTAAAGAGATTGAAGAAATACTTGATAGTAATTTAGAAAAATATATCATTTCTTTAGAGGTTGATACACCAATAATACAACATCTATATAAATCAATAGCTGACGCTTGTCCAGATTTAACAAATAAAAAACAATATCATTTGTACTGGCGCTACTCAACTTCTAAGTTAATTCCAATAACAAATTATTTGACATATGTAACAGCACTACAGCTAATGGCTAGCAAGAACAACAACCTATTTTTAATACCTAAAAGTAAGTAGCAGAATATTCTCTCCAGTTTTAATGTTTAAAACAATTATTTTTTCTAATATTAGAAAACAAAATAATAATAATACATCTTTGTAGGTAAATACAGTTTAAAGTTGTAACCCTCCTATATGAAAAACTGTTTTATCAAAATATATGTAATATGGTTTTTGTAGGTACAATCTCATATTTAAAATTTAAATATCACTAAAATTATCAATCTAAAACACCTGATAAGTATGAGGAAATGCCTAAGAGGCAATTAAGATGATATATTATGTGTATCATTTATAGCTTTGTACCACTTTATATATTCAACTAGCTGTACAAAATAGCGTGGCTCTATCAAACTTTGCCATTCACATACAGAACACCCTACAGACATATAGACACTAATTTAAAAGTCCTTCACTACATCAAAAAAATGAACAAACTAAACACACCAGAAAACTATGAGCTATACAAACACCAATAAACCATTCATAACACATTCTAAATGACAAAACACACTCACAATCTAATACTATGTTAGAACACATATTTAACAACTACTCTATCAACAATGACACACCACAGACTCACACTAATGTAACACCTGAACAACAGTCTTGTTCGTGACTCACAGCATTGAACAATGCACCGATCTAATGTGAAGAGTGTCTGCTCAAAAATATTAGTAAGTAGTGTTTTCTTTTGCTAAGTGATACCAATAGTAACATGTAAATAATAATACATAATTTTTTTGAAATTGAGAAAGTAAGAATATAGTTTTTTCAAGATAACAAAAACATGATACAAAAATACTATTTTTACCTTGTTAGTTACCTATATCTAATATTCTTGAACAAAATGTTTCAATTAATCACTTTTAATTAATTCAAACAATTTTCAGTTACCAAAATAAAAAATCAATTTTTAAATAAAAAATTACAAAAACTGAATCCAAAAATCATTTTATGGTAAAATCACATAAACATATAAAGTGAGAAAAATCACACAAATATAAATGCAAAGTTCAATATGTATAAAGTCAAAATTCTCGTGTAGACTATTTTCTCAGGAATTGTTCTAACTACAAAATATGCATCACAAACCATAAGATAATATAAAAATTTCATGGTTGAGAATGTATAGATAGAATTTAAACAAACAACTTTTTCAGACTGGAACGCAGATTGGTTAGATGATCCAAATGCACGTTATGTTGCATTACCTGGAGATATAGATATAGTGAATATGATTGCTCCTAAAGAATCTATATTTACAATTTATCAAGAGGAGCAACTAATGGATGCAAAGAAAGCAGGAATTACAGAATATAACAAGAATTACAAATCTGCTGTGAAAACTGCAGATACAAAAACAAAAAAATCAAAGTCCAAGTCATCAAAAGAAAGTTCCAAGAAGAAGCAATAAATTAGTTACTAATTGTGATATATTTTTATTGTATAGATTTTGTAAGACATATTATTTGTAAATTAAAGAAACCTTACAATTTACATTGTTCATTAAACATTTCTTTAAATCACAGTAATTCCAAATCGTCAAAAGTTTCTGGTTAATAACAGACAATTATTTCATACTAAATATTCTTTAATTAAACACACACAAAAATCCATATTTTTTGTTACAAGCTGCAACCTGTTTACGTAATGTAGAATTGCCCAATCAGGTCATAGCATTCAAGAAATGTTTAAAGAATACATACATATACTCTTTTATACATGTTAATTATATAAACAATTATATAAATATTTATAATCGTTTAGTGAAAACTAATGGCTCACGTAAAGATGGAATCAACAGATATGTTAATTATATATACTGTATCCAGTTACATATACATACATATTCAGACAGCAACTAGCTCTTTGATATTGTGGAGTGGATAGGGTATGAAAAGTATATTTACATTTCTATGAGCTAAAATGGAAGATTATATCAAATAGTACATGAGAATATAAGTGTAATTGGGTATTTAGAATACCAATTGGTAGAAATTATTGCAAATTATATTAAATCTAGGAAGGCTTAGTTTATAGTTTATAGAGTTTATCATTACCTGCTGATTTATAAAATTTTTAGATTTTCAGAATCTCTATGGTCACATAATTTTATAATATTCCTACAACTCATAGAACAGAATAAAATCATAAGTAACAACAAACACGCAGATAAGATAATATTCTTGAATTTTGTAGTACATTACGTTCGGTGAATCTTATTAATCACTTAAACAATAGTTTATGACTATCCGAACTTTAAATTTTGTAAATTTGTTAAAACTTACTGAGACAGAACGTTTTCGATCGCTCAGATGAGAAGACACTGATGAAGATCGGCATGTAGCGATCGAAAACGTTCTGTCTCAGTAAGTTTTAACAAATTTACAAAATTTAAAGTTCGAATAGTCACAAACTATTGTTTAAGTGATTAATAAGATAATATATTGGCACAGATATGTAGGCAATGCTATAATATTATACCGAGGAAACAAGACAATGCCAACAATTCCAAACACATATTAAGAAAATACACAAAATATATCCAGTTCACTGCAGAATTTGATAACAACAAAACATGGAATTTCTTAGACATCACCATAACAAAAAATCAAAACAAACATGAATTCAACATATACCGCTAGCCAACCACACACTGACACACACTGAAACACAACACATCGAACCAGCCAATACAACATAAACACCCAGCATGCAAACATTTACTACACAGACTAAACAAGATACCTATGTCCACAAGTAACTACACAGAGGAACTAAACACAATCAAATATTTAGCTCACAAAAACGGATATGACAATTATTTAATAGACAAACTACACAGAAAAATACTCAACAAGAACAGTAACAACAACACAAACAACAAAAACACAAAGAAATTCATCACCCTCACATACATAAACAAACTCACAAATAAAATAGCACACCAATTCAAAAAAGCTAGATACAATGTAGCTTACAGAACAACAAATAAAAGCCAAACGGCTATCAGACGCAGCATTAATAACAATACCAACACACACAATAACCCAGAAGTATACAAACTAAAATGCAACAACTGCAATAAGTTCTATATTGGACAAACAGGCAGCTCTTTTATCGAAAGATATAAAGAACACAAAAACGCACTGCACACTACTATTGAATTCTCACCTTCGCAAATCACCTCATGGACACTAAACACTCATGCAATAGTATGGAAAATTACATGAGCATCTTCCACACATGCAACAAAGGCCATAAATTAAACACAATAGAACAATATTAAATATACAGATATAGCAACACACATAAAAATGACATCCTAAATGAACAAATACGACACAGATCACACATACTCTTCGATCACATAACTTCTAACTTTCAAAGATTGGTACCAACAAAGCACAACTGCTTGAAATGAGGAGGCTGAAGAAGTCATAAGACAAAAACATTTCATCCAAGTGTAAGTTAACAATTTAACAACCTATAGTTATCAAAAAGTCTGGTGCAAGTAAGATCAAAGTGTAATAAGTAACATAATTTTAAAAGGAAAAAGGTTTACTGAATCAAAGTGGTATATATTCTTGTACTGAAACAAAGAACAATACCATGTTAAATAACTGAAGTTTTTTTCTTCTTTCTCCACCCCAACCTCTCAAGAGGTTAAAAACTTTCAACATTTTAAAAATGTTTATTTTAATAAATTTTCAATTTATAAAAAAAAGAATCTATTTTTAAAAATAAAAGACCCAATAATCTTACTTCGTCCTGAGTCCATGTCTTAATCTTTCTGCCACTGCCCTATTTTAAACAGCACTACGTCTTAAACAAATATTCTTTGAGCTTAGCTTGTGAGGTTATGTTAAAAACAAATAAAAACATACACAAAACTCACAAATTAATCATTTATTTACTCATACGCGTTTCAATGACCAAGTCGTCATCATCAGTGAGTGTTACTACTACAACCTCTAACTTACAATTTGTAAGTTAGTTTGTAGTAGTAAGCACTAGAGATATAGAACTAGAAATTGAAAGTTAACAGTTATATTATTTCACTAAACACTTGTAAATATTTACAAAATTGCTTATTTACAAGTGTTTAGTGAAAACTAGTAGCTCACATGTAGATGGAATCAACAAATATATTATTTATGGCAATTTGAAATTATCCTGCTCCTTCATTGCAGGATATTGATTTATAATATATTTTTAGAAAAAAAAAAATTTTTAATTGTTCATGGAAATGTAAGAATATCTTCACTGGAATTTTCATCTATCTTATCTAATATTATTTAATGATTAGATTAAATATATAATCACTTAAAATAGAATTTGAATCTACGATAACTATTGAATTATATTAATTTAATTACAGAGTTTAATGAAATGAATATAAATAAATATCCTAAGCTACAAAATATTTTGTATTGTAAATAATTAAGAAAAAATGAGTCTATAACCAAGAATCAAATAAGGTAAATATTATGAATTGTAAAGATACTAAATGTAGAAAAAGCTTCTGAATTGAGGATGGAAAAGGGACACTAGACTTGCTGATCATCCAGCTAGAAGTTGTATGCGTCAGAATGTTTGGCAACAAGTAGTAATGAGTGATTAAGGAGCAAGAGAAAAAAGAAATAAAATTGTGTGACTGTCCAATTTAAATTAAAAAAGACTCCATGGTAATTAATTACATGAGTATTTGAAAAAAAATAATGGGCAGGTTAAAAAAATTGTTTTATATGGGTGCACAAGATGCATGGAAGGCATAGAGGGAAATAAAATTTAATTTTAAGAAATGTTTACTATTTTGTAATTTTTCAAATGCTTAAAGGTTTCTTGACTTATATTTCTTCAAAGTCGATTACATCAAGCATTTATATAATTACATTTAAATAAAGTTTTAATCGTTCATTGATATACTATAATTAAATAATACTTAACTAAGTGAAAACTTAACAGCTTACTTATAGATGCTACTCTAAACAATCGTTTCTTTTATGAATCAAGTTTCTATAATTATTTAACTATAGTTTAATCAGTGAATTCAAGATGGTTACAACAATCACCTGTTCTTTAATAATTTCACAATTGATTTTGTACATTATACATCCCTTTCAATAACAGACAAATATAATCCCTCTGGTATACACAGAATAACTTGTAATGACTGCCCCAGCTTCTACACTGGCCAAACCAGTAGACCATTTAACACAAGATTCAATGACGTAATAAAACATTAATCTGACATCCAGCTATGCAACACAAATACAAAACACCCAACACACATGCACAAACATTGAGACTAATTTGAATATTCCATAGTAAAAAACTAACCACTACAGAATAATTTAAAATATCACAACACAAAAATAACAATATCCTTAACAACCACACACACTTAAAACCTAACACCCTGTTCCACTAAATAGTATAGTCTGCCTATCCCACACCCTCTCCATACTCATAAATCGTTCATCTGCAATCTTGAGCGATTGCTGCCAGTAACAAAACTCATCAGCAAGAAAGTTAATAGTTTTCACTCAGTTACTAAATAATTACTTTGGGAAAATTTTAAAACCAATGAAATCAATAAGTTGTTAGAAAAATAATTTTATTTTAAAAGAAATATAATAAAATGGGCTGAGCATTTTTATAAAATATAAATATCTACATTTTGAAAATACACTTATAACTTACTTGATGATTGTAATAATACCTTATAACTAAGGTTTATAAACAAACTTGTTTAGGACATAGGATTTCATACTTCTGTGTTTCAAATTTACACTTCACTCATGGTGACTACCATTCTTCATGTGTTTAGATACTGTTATTCAACACTGTGCAAACATTGTTTTGGAAATATCTTGTAAAGTATTAGTTTCTCAAAACAATATTTTTTTTTCATTTATTGTTTGGAGAATGTGTTTTCATAGACAAATTAGACTGCTTAAAACTAACTCTTCCACACCGACTTAAAAACTCTCAGGACTAAAACTTACTATGGGGAATCAAATGGTAATTAATAAATATAAATGGCAATTTAAAAAAATTAATTTACTGAATAATATTATATACAAACTATATCTTCAACCCGTCTCAATACGGTCTCCTGTGTTACCTTCACACTTTTGCCACTGATTCAAGTATTCCCTGTTCATAAAAGATTGAGAGCAAGTTGTCAACCAACTCCATACATGCTCCTCGACTTCTTCAATGCTTTCAAATCATTCCCCTCAAAGTGTTATTTTCAAGGGAGAGAACAATAAGTAGTTACAAGGATACAAATCTGTTTCTGCAATAACTTTTCCAGCTGAGAGATGAGTTTTGGATTTCCTTGGGGTAGCTATCATCCTTCCTTCAGCACTTTACTTACCATTTTCAATTTGGGAGTGTAATGATGGATCCATGTCTTACCACATATGACGATACGTCTCAGAAAACCCCCACCTTGTTAAAATCGATATAAAAGTCTTCCAGTAATCTCTGGCGACCTGTTTTTTATTTTCTATCAACAATCTCAGAACCCACCAAGTACTAATCTTTCTGAAACCAAGGTGGTCTGTGTCTGCCAATTGAATACTCCTGTAGTTTAACTAATTTCTAACAGGATTTCTTGAGCAGTTAACTGGCAGTCACCTTCAATAAGCTTTTGAACGCCACAAATGTTGACTCTGTACTTGACCTTGGGTGTCGACAGTGACTTTAACTCTTGATATGTTCTCGCCTATCCCTAAATTCTCTGGCCTATGTGTGCAGTCCCCTGAGACAGTATAGTACCCCAAACTTCTATAAGAGTAAAAACTTTTTAAGGCTTATCGTCTTCTTTGGTTAAAAATTTTTATTATGTATTACATTACAGACGGATGTACTTCTTGCTCTGAGCTGGCTGTACTGACAACAGAACAGAGTTCTGTTAACTAATCTATTTACTACAATCATAATAAACCAAACAACAATCAATTACAACTACACCTGCTTTGGACTTGTTTGCTGTAGTCAACACCCATTAAAAAAAAGTAAATAAGCAATAGCTTCACAACTGATTTTACTGGCTGAACCTTGTTTGATCTTGGTGAATTTGTTGCCTTTCACTCTGAAGGCTGTTACTTTGTCTCAGGATTGTACTCACGGTACCACAAATCATCACCTGAGTAAATTTTGTCAGAAAATTTGTGTCCAGATTCAAGAGGTCCAACAATGGACAGTTTAAAGTGAGCGGTCCAAGTTACTGCAAACAGCGGCCAGATCTGGTTTTGTGTCAGGAGTCAATAAGCAGGAGATGAATTTTGCTGTCATTATTGCTTAGTAATACAAAAGTGAAAAAAGTTTAGTTTTCAATCTGTCCTATCTGACACTCCCCTCCGTAAAGTTGCATATGTGTAAGTTTTCATGGTTGTAAAACTTTATGAAAACTTCATTTCAGAGAAAAATTTGTCATTTGTGATGCTACCATGATTGCAGTGGCCGTTGGTCCAAAAGGGCTCTGGGGCGCAGCCCTCCCAATTACAAAAATTAATTTTTAATTAATATTCATTTGTCTTAAATTAGGTTAAGAAGAGCTTAGAATTATTTAAGCAATGTTAAAACCACAAAATATTTAGCAGTTGACGCACGAAATTAGCCGCAAGCTCCGCGCGGGGCTCACAGCAGAGAGCCCCAGACTAGTGCATTGAGTGTGCGTGTGCGTGGAATAAGCTGAAACAGCCAAAACAGTGCGGTGACATCACTCAACGCGCGTGTTATGGGTGGCCTGGGATGGAGTCCCGTAGTCATGCGCATGCGCTGAGAAATGACTAATCAGTGCTGCTACTACAATTCTATATGATTTAGGAAGCAGCATTGTAGGCTTATTTGTAATGTTCTCACAATGTTTCCATTTATAGATCCTTTGATGCGCATACACAGTGGCCTAATATACTTTTAAAAGTAAAACTTGATTCACACTACTCGTTGAGTACTCGACGCTTTAGCATTGGCAATCATTTAACTACCCAACCTAGCAACATTTCGTAAATCACACCGTAATACGTTTATTAGTTATAGCAATGTTAATATATTAATCAATAAGTATAACTTAATGAAAGTTGTAGGTGCTTAGAATGTAAAACGAGTTCAATGGGTATCAAATTTCAAAATTGTCTCCGCACCTCGTAAATCTGGGGAGACCCCTTGTCATGAGCCCCACCAATGTAATTGGGCAGGAACCGCCACTGCATGATTGTAGATCTAATGTATAATTACAGGAAAGATTAACTGTCTTGATTTTCTAAGGCGGCATTACTAAATGTTTTTAGGTATACACATAATTTTTTATATTTTGAACCATGTAACTTTTTTTATTTAGTGTTATACTCAGTAAAACTAGTACTGTGTTTTATAAAAAATTTAAATCATTAATATAATTTATTATTTAGTGTAATTTGTGTGAAAGACTTGGCAATTTATAATTCTCTTATACTTTTAAAATAAAGTAGGGTACTTACGTTTTATACGGAGTCCACTATTGTACAGCACGCTGCGGTGATTAGGTTAGGTTATCATAAATATGTTACTTTTTATAACTGCTGTTCCATGTTTAATTTGTTTTATAATTTCAGTGGTCAAGTTTTTGCATCTCGATTCAGAACTTTGACTAGAAACAGCTGCTCTGTTTCGCAGCACAAACAGCCGAATACCCAATATTGATGCAACACTCTCCTGACATTACTTTTCCGTTTTACCAGTATTTTTTTCCCAAAAGTAAGGCTCATTGGGTATTGTCAGATTCATAATGTAACAGGGAAAGTGAGAGTAACTTATTTATGATAAACTAGCCTAACCTAACCACCGCAGCGTGCTGTATAATAGTGGCCTCCGTATAATACATAAGTACCATAAAGTAGTTATTTTTAATTTATTACTCAAATGTAGTAATGTGTGCATTTCAGAAGTCATAGTTGTAATAAAAAGTTCAAAACAATTTATACTTAAAACACATATTTTTATTGTAAATCATAGATAAAATAATACAAAATCACAATTGAAAAAAAAATAAATGTAATATTACAAACTTATCCTAAGCACAAGTAAAGGTTTTCTAAAATATATATATTTTTTACAAGATTAAAATAAAATAAATACAATGTGCCTTTTTTGATCAAAGTCGTAAGTTTCAAGATTAGAACAAAATGTCTGTAGAAAAAAACTGACAAATAAAATAAATAACAACACAACATATAAAACATTAATCTTGGTATTTTAGATAAAGTAACTCAACTGTTTAGCTGATTCATACACACTGTACAAGTTAATGCAAAAGTCACATGACAAAGATAGTTATTATTCTGTTTAACTAAACTACAGCTCGATAGTTTTTGATGGTATAATGTTGGGGTTTGGTTTTACTTCTAACTTTAAGAAAATAAGGGCCAAATGTTTTGAAAAATACAGCAGATTCCAGTTAATTGGATTATTAATATATTGGATCGGTTATTTAATAGGATCAAAATTGAAATAAAAAATCGAATTCAAGTTAAAAACAAAAATTTATTCCGGTTAATTAGTTCAAAATTCACCTTTGGTAGAGTATTTTTTTCTGGAGCAATAAAACAGTATCTTGCTTGTTTACCATAAGTGTTTCATCACAGTTTATTAATCTTGTCACTTGTAATTAACATTATGTTCAGATTGTATTCCTGAGTAATATAAGTGAAAACGACAAAAAATCAAGGTTAAACGTTATTTAGTTTTTTTACATTACCTTATATTTTAAAAACTTTACTTAATATAACCAGCTGTTTAACTGGACCAAATCATGACAGAAGTGGACCAATTAGCCAGATTCTATATTGACAATGGGATTTATGAAGCACTGCAACGATCCAGCACAATTCAATTCGAAAACAAAGGAGCTGGATTACTTTTTTTTAAAAAATCAAACAATAAGTGTTAATAATTCAATCTTAGCTTCCCACACTGTCTGAAAATTTTAGAAAACAATTTATTCTCTTAAACCTCTTTCAAATTTACTCTGTTCTCTTTTTATGTTTTCTTTATAATATATTTTACATGCAGTTTGTTAAAGTTTCATAATTATTTTATGAGTAGTCTTTTTTTTATATTACACGTTCATTTAGTTTTAGCTAATATTTTTAATAATAAATATTATTGAAAAAGATTTCTTCTAATATTATACCTGTTATAAAATTTGCTCAATTTATATTAACTGTTTTAACAAAAAACTAATATAAATTGATTCTAGTAAGAGCATTTATTGGACCAGGTCATAATATTCTTATTGTTCCTTGTCTATAAAAACAACACAAAAACAATGTATAAGCACTAGGTTTTACTACAACTGATGGAATGAAAGCTTTTGTAGTTGGTTACAATAGCAATCCTGTTTTAATGTTCCCTCAAGTAAAAAAATAAATTGTTTTGAAAAAACTTCTATTTAAAATCTAAGTAAATATTGAATTAAAGATAAAACGTGGATAATATTGAATTATTTTTTTGCCAAAAAGTGGAATATTATAATGTTAGAGTAAGATAAATTTAAAAATAAGGACAGATTTTTTCTAACACAATAATACATGTTCTCAACTTAAATGTACGCATTTTGTATTTGTGAATATTATTAAAAAAAATATGTAATGAAAATTGTTCACATAACAACTAAAAAGAGAACAGGTTAATACTCTTTGGAAAGGTTGTTAAAGATGCTGTCTTAATAGTGGCATGGCATTTATAGGTACAGTTTTTTGTAGGTATATAAATAAGTTTCATTTTTGAGGGTTTTAAATTAAACATTCAATTTCTGGCTTTGAAATTAATAAAAAGGATGGAACATAGAAATGTTTAACTATTGTGTTCTTAAAACCATTAACCTGTGTAACTATTAAAATTTTGAGTTATTAAACTACAGTAATAACCTAAGAGACAGATGAATTATGAAATCACAAACAGAAGAAATCAGAAATGAATAATTGAAGCACTTAATAATTAAAATACTGACTCATGAATTTTGTAGTCAATTACGTTCGGTGAATCTAACAATAAAATACTAAACAACTAAATTATAAAATGATAAATTACTGATCTATGGTTTGTGTTACATTTTGTTTATTACAGTTATCCATGTGACAAATATACTAATAAAAAGTTTGCATAAAGCAGATTATTAAGGTTATTTGCAACCTGAGCAGGATTTTTTACATAGCACAGTTTGGCAGAGAATTTTTGATTAAATAAGACACCAACACCCTCTAACCACAAAGATTTTTTTATTAACCTTTTGTACATTTCAGTTCTGAGTTACACAACCTCAGAGTTATTGTGCTTAGAGGGTGGTTGTATGTTATTTATTATAAATTCACCACACTTTGTTTTAAAATAGTGAACAGGACTTTAATTCTTATACAAAAACAAAAATAAATCTGGTTTACAGGAATTTAGTATAAACAACTGTTTTAAAAAGAAACTTAAATTCTTTTTAAAAGCATTCCAGGAAAGCATTTAAAATGAAATGGTGAAAATTTGCCCAAAATTAAAACAACTAAGCAGTTGAAATAAAATGATCCTTAATTTCCTATTGTAAAAATCCTTTTAAAAATCTGTCATGTTACTTTTGCATATTTTTAAATATATTATAAACTAATTATTTCATTTATTATTTTAACACATATAAAATGTATTTTTCAACATAAATGATATCACAGTTAATGTTGTGAACATAAATCTACCCTATAAACATAATTACTAACACAAATGTACTGTTAACATTACACGGATTTATAACTAATTGATACTAAAATGCAATAATTTATAGGTAATTTAATCCAAACAATTTAAATATTCTGACAGGTTTGCATTCTTTTCAACTTGAAATAAAATATTTTGGCTCAAGTGAAACAATATATATTTTCATGTACAGTCATTAAATTATAGTTATTGATTTTATTGCCTGCAACTTTCAGCAAACCTTATCAGGTAAGAACTAAGCATATCATGATTTGCACAAACTTTGAAGTGCCAATAAGTTGTTGGTTTTTGTAAATTCATTGTTATAAGAGTTTTTAAGAATAAAAATTATGTTCCAGAGCTTGGGTAGAATAATGGTTGCTAATCTGGAACTAGAGAGCAACTACTAACGTGAGAATAGAAAGGAACTACTAATGGGTGACTAGAAATCAACTACTAACTGGAGAAAAAAAAATACCAAGAACAAGCTTTTGCAAGAAATCGCTAATTATTAGATGTTTTTGTGTTGAAGCAATCTAGAGGATAGTATATCATAATGAGGGAGTTTGTCTACCTTGTATAACATCATGCAAAACCTGTGAGGCGATTAATAACAGGGACTTGCCTTTTTAATAAGTTTGATTTTCTTAAATAGATGTTTCCTTAAATGTGTAGTCTATAATATAACAAACTAAAAATATACTACACATGGATCTAAAACATTAAAGTGTAAATGTATGATTAATATTGATTCTGCCTAAAAATAAATTATTAAGAAATAGAGGCTTTGCTACGTAAAAAAAATGATTGTTTCGAAACCCGTCAGCAAGTAAGCCTTTACGTATTCACTTGTTTAAGTACCATTTAATTATAATGTAATTATAATTATTAAGAACTACAACAGTTTCTGCTTGAAGAACAAGATCATTGTTAATTATAATTCTAATTAATGTGAATGTTTATTTGATAATAGATTTAGTAAATACTACAGGTTGTGGTAAATCTCAGTCCCTATTTGAACATAAAAAGCGGTTTGAAATTAAAAAATCCTTCGATATTTCTTGAATATGTAAGAAATTTGTGCTCATTGCTTACAGGTTAGTACGACAATGTTAAAAACTTTAAATTTTACAACTTTCAGCACAGACCACGTATTTTTACGGGTCGCTGATACCACTGTAGAACGCGGATCACGTAATTGTACGGATTCGTAAATCGTCGTTAAATTATATTGCATATTCCGTATTTTTACGTGTTTAGCAAACTCTGTGATGTTTTTCTGAACATCAGTAAAATATTTCACCACTAGATAACACACAAAGCATTACTACTGACTTATTGGCAGCTGATTACAAAGATGATGTAATCAGATGATAGTCTTGGTAGATTTATGTTGATCATGAGCAACCTTCACATAAATGATAATTGGCTTTGTAAACAGAGAGGACAAACAGGATATGATCCTCTTTATAGAGTACGGCCTTTATTAGAAACCTTGGGTATGCATTTTGAAAAAGCAAAATGATGAATCCCAGACCGAGGTCAAGTAGCCTATCCTGTCTGGGGATGCATCCCCGACCGAGGTCAAGTAGCCTGTCCTGTCTGGGGATGCATCCCCGACCGAGGTCAAGTAGCCTATCCTGGCTGGGGATGCAACCCCCAACAAGATCAAGTAGCCTATCCTGTCTGGGGATGCAACCCCCAACGAGGTCAAGTAGCCTATCACTCAGTCAGCTTGCTACTGGCAAGCAATTTTTAGAAAAAATACCAGTACCACCATAAAAAATAAAATACAAAGAATGTATAAACTGCAAAGGGGTCAAAAAGGAGTGGGAAATTCAAGAGAAAAGACACATCTTTATGGTGTTGTGAGTGTCATGTCTCATTATGCAAGGAACAATGCTTGAAGGTTTATCACACACACAAATTTCAATGTAATAGTAACTTTTGTCTACGTATATAAACATTTGTTTAAAAAACTGTTTAGTGGTCTTTCGTTTGACTTTTTTTTTCAAAAGAGACAGTTATAAAGCTTTATTTATTTTAAATATATAAATTCAAATATAAAGTAATTGTATTATATATTAAAATAAAGAAGAAATCAGGACGATCCAACCATGTAAGTTTCATTTTTGTATCTTTTATAGGTTGAAAGTTAGAAATTTTCAAACACTATTAAAAACCTCTAGCATTCTATCATGGAACCTGGGCCAGCGCTCAAAGTGTTAAGTAGTGCCAGAGCAGCAGTAGAAGTTAAAGTCTGTCTTGTCTATACTGGTAAAATATAGATTTTCTGTATATGTTAAAACATAATACAGCATTCTTTACAAAATTTGTCAAGGTTCTGTTTCTAATTTTACACCAGAAAAAAATTATCCACAATAT
Organism: Prosapia bicincta; assembly: GCA_036971475.1. Lineage (NCBI taxonomy): Eukaryota > Metazoa > Arthropoda > Insecta > Hemiptera > Cercopidae > Prosapia > Prosapia bicincta. Next base: position 2,085,378 of record JBAIZL010000376.1, on the reverse strand, counting down.
CAAAACCAAATTCTAGGGAAATATTTCTTGTACCAAAATTTCTCTTAAAAAAATTAGCTAGAAAGCCTGTCATTAGATTTCCCATAGCAATACTTTTATCTAGGTGTAAAATTTATGATTTAACTGAAAACCATACTGAGACAGGCAAAAGTTGGAAAGTAAAACAAAAAACATACACATATAGTTGTATTCTAATATAACAAGGAAACCTAGGCATATGGACAGATATATTATAAGCAATTCCTTCCACGCTTCAAAGCATCTTTTAATTCCATGATGCATTGATTAATTACAGAAAAAATTACCTTTGTCAGAAGAATATTACCGAAGTGAATTTCATTATATGCATAGGCTAGTTTCACAGGATAGAATAAAGCATTTATTAATGAAATCTGAAACAAGATGACTAAAAAGAAAATTAGACATTCCGCATCCTAATAAGCAGCAAAAATTTGATAAAAATAGCAGCAATCCTCTGTCATTATGGTTTGTGTTTGACCCTACCACAACTGTTTTAAAAATTGAATCAAGTGTTCTTGAGGAAAAGTGATCAATTTTCATGTGCTAAACCATTACAAAAACAAAGTTTTATGAATTTTTAGTACACAACTAATTAGTAAATACTAAATTTAATTTCAGGATAGTAATTATATTTAAACAAATCTTTTAAGCTTATCAAAAAAGTGCAGTAAGGCTTTTTCTGTCTTGCTTATTACACGATTAAAGTTGTCAGTTTGTGACAATTTCTAAAATTGGACTTTACCGTGTGATAGCTGAGATTAGATATAGCAAAACGAGCTCCACCAGGAATATTTACAACAGTATTATTGGAAATACCAAGAAAAATGGTTTTATATCTTGACAAAAAGGGCTGTTTAACTGCTACACATACAAGGCCGGTTGTGACTCTTTGGTGCTATAACCAATATGGTAATAATTCATGATTTTCAGAAATATTATTTGGTTATTTAGTTCATTTTACAAATTATAAAACATAGATCTGTGCAATATAACATTTATCTAGGCATTTTACAATTTAGAACTTCGTAATACGATGCCTTTCACACACTTATTAAATTTCTAAATACTTATTGACACAAAAATTGTTTTCAACTGCACTAGGCAATACAAATTTAGAATAAATAATTATAAAATTTTGCAAGTCATATTACACTGTTTCAATTAAAAAGATTTGTTGAATGTCACAGAGAACCAAATCAATGACTATTTCCACTCTGAAATTTTACAAAAACAAAATATTTACAAGTATACAAAATATGTGGGTTAGCAGCAGTGCAAATGCAGGATATCAATAAAACAGACCCCTAGAGAAAATGTGAAATAGAAGATAAAATTATAATAGATGATGTGTAAAAAGAATCATAGTAAAAAAACCCTAATATAAGTATTTCTCTTTGAAACATAACACAGTAATTAAAATTTTAATAAATAATTATAAATTGTAATTTACAATTAGTGTCTATTTTCTTAAAATTAAGTTGTTACACTAGACAATTATACATGAGTTTCAAAATACTAAAAACCCTAGGAATGGTGGTTTATTTGATTTCTTTCAAATATCAAACTTTTATCTATTAGAAGGTCAATTCAGATTAAAAAAACAATTCTGAAGTTTCATGTGTATAAATTTAGTCAAGCTTAGGCTTTCAATAGATTTAATTTCCAAAGCCAATAAAAATTATGTACGTAATTTTTATGGATCAAATTAATAACAATTTAAATTATTCTTTTTATATTCACCTCAATATATGCTATTCTTAAGTAAAATGTCAACCAAAGTTTAGTTATAGTTTATTACCTTTTAATTATAAGTTTGTATTTAATTTAGTTTGGAGATTTTTTTTTCTTGATTTTGTTGGAACCAAAGTTTATGCTTCTAATTTAAGTTAAAATTTGTATTTTCTTAGACCTGAGTTTTAAATAAACTAGTTGGGTTTTTGTTTTTTTCGATACATGTATATTCATCTCAATTTCTTCTCAAACATATTTCAATTGACAGTGATTGATGTCTGAGGCATATGACCTTGAGAAGATCCTAAAATGTAAGACGATATTATCCCCAAAAATTTGATCATACCATAATCTTTTTAAACATATAAATTAACGCAAATCTTATTAAACATAAAAGGTTTACATTTTTAAACAAATAAAATAAACTTTTCTACAATTCAGGGACTTTTTTAACTCTGTCTACATTTTATTAGAATGTTTGTACCATATTTTCTTAGTTTTTTTAAAAGTTTTAGTAGTTATTTTTTTATTTATATCAGTAATATTTGTTAACCAGTTTTATAGAGTAATACTATAGGGTTTTTTTAAAAATTATTTCTTAAGTAATAGTTTATTAAATTTTATACAGTGTAGCTAGACAAAATAAATGGTTATAATAGCTAATAGTAAATTTATTTTAGTTTAGGCCTAAAAAAAGGTTTGTAGGTGTAGAAGTTTAAGGATTGAAAATTGTATACAAAGGTAGACTTTTTTTAACTATCTACGAAATGGGTTTCTATATTGATGGAAAATTTGAAATTAGCAAGCATAAACTAAAAATAGATCATGGTTAAATGTGTACATTAATTCCACATGTATTGAAATTTAAGTTAAAATTGAACCCTTCAGTATTGTTTCCATTAAAACTGTAATTATTTGGTTAAAAAACTGAAACATATTTATAAACGGCTAATTTTATTACAAAGCTCACCATTCACATTGATAACAGCTGTTATTATTTGCAATAAATAATATTTTTGGATAAAATGAATTACTATTAGTTAATGAGATCAATAACTTGGGAAAACTTTGGATTATAATCTGTTAATTGATTTATTTAAATTGCTTATGGTTCATCATTGTGTACCATACTATTTCTAGGAGATGAAATACCCTATTGTAAGTCACATCTTCCTGAACTGAATAGTTCAGTTCATCTGAAGAACTGAACAATTCTTCCTGAATTGTTATATGTATATTTTCATACAATTCATTTAAAAGTATTCAAAAAAATTAATACAGAATAATTTTTATCTACATATTTGATTATTTTTGTTCATAGGTGTTTTTAATTCAAACGAACATTTTTGTTTGGAAGGGTAAAAGGAAGTGAGTACCAAATTCTGAGTATGCTATTCATATTATAATATATCTCTTTGAATGTATTTTTAATTTGCAAAATAAGCGTGTAGCCTTATTTTTTTGCAATTTATTTTTTGCAGGATAAAAGTATGGCCTATTATATATCGTAACAGTTTGGTCCTAAACCTTAATTTCTGTACATATAATTCACCAACATTTAATTTTTAATCAGTCTATAATTACAGGATATTATAAATAGTACAACTTATGTGGTTAATCACACTATGGGTTAAATAAGTAAGATATATACCTACTTTTTATCTTGGAATTATATATTATATTTGATTAGTATTTCCTCCCAAGACAAATTTTTCTAGGAATAAAAAATGGTAAATATTATTCGATTCATTGTATATTAATTATATATTTCATTAAATAATATATATTAACCAAATTAAAAAATTGTTTTATCCAAAATTCTTCATTAATTTGAGGAAATATTATTTGTAAATCTATTTTAAAACAAAAAAATTTTATTTCTATGAGCCATAAGATTTTAAATTGACGTTCAATTTAGTAAATAATTTTTGTGTCTTTCAAAAATACTTTAAATTTGAAGATTTTATTTTGTATACCAAGTTAAAGAAAATACAAACTTGAAGTCTCATTTTCCTTACATCTTGTTAAATTTTAATTGAGGTCGGTGATTTTTCAAACCAATATAATTTTATCTTCAAAAAATTTAATATTTTCTCAAAACTTTGTTCAACTTCTCATTTGTTTATATTTTATTGTTAACTCTGTGCTACTTTAATGCCAATTTCAAAGCTATTATTCCATAAATTTTAAAGCTATTAAGATCCTATTAAGGTGGTGCTAGCAATAACAAATTATATATTTTTTTATAAAAAGAAAACCAAAATACCTATCACAACTAAAAGTTACATGTTCGGGTTTTTGCCTAGAACCTTTGATAGAGATAATAAAAATAAAATTCAGTCCTTAAGTCTTTGTTTTAAAACTATTTTATAAATTATCCTAGTTTTAAAACTGGCACACAACACTGGCGTAGAATACTTTTAAAAAGTTTCACTCTTTCACATCTAAAAATACAAACATAAAATAAATAACATAAATAAATGTATCCATTCTTGTAGGAAGATACATTTTAGAGAAATAAAGAATTAAAAAGGTTTTTTTCAACGACCATTTTAAGAACACAACAAAGTATTTAGATCACAATATGGGAGACACCAGGAAAGTATTTAGATCTCTGATGAGAGACACCAGCAAACTCATTCAACTCATAAAATTAAAACAAACAATAAATTTACACAACACTCTGATCAACTTAACAAATGGCGATGCCGCAATTTAAAATTAAAATACACATAGAAGTTTTATTATTAATGAAATAAAAAAATAGTGAAAATGAGGTTTTACTTCTTTTTAAAGAAAGCGGTTATGTTTTTGGATCCTGCAGCAGCTTTTGCTCGTGATTTGTCCTTGCTTGAGGTTGTTTTACCTGGTGCCTAGAAATAAATATTAAAAAAAAAAATTAGTTTTCGCATTTTAGTCCAATTTGCCCGTTAAGAAATAAACATTGACAATTCTTAGATAATAGCAGTGACTTTTCCTTCAACATATTTATTTTTAATTTGTTAATCAAAATATGTCATTTTTAATACACTCATCTTCATTTCTTTTAGGAACATTTCTATATATTTGAGTACAGCTTTGTAACATGTTTTGAAACAGAGGAAAATATTGTAATGTTAGGAAAGGGAGAAAAATGTACTGAAATATATAAAACATGTCGCTTTGAATTGAACATGAAAATTTTAAAAAAATATACAATAGAATCTTAAAGAGCACCTTTGTCAAAACTAAACATATTAATTTTTTTCCTTTTACAAATAACAAGCTATAGTTAAAATCCAAGTTATTGACTACTATTTTTAAAAAAATATAAAAAGTTTAAAAACTTGAAAAGAACTTTTACAAGAAAAAAAACTGTGTAGGACAAATATTTTCAGTAAATGAAATCCATTTTATAAAAAATTCACAACATTATGTATATGGCAAATTTTGTCTAATTTAATTATTGTGTGTCATACTTGTTCTTATTTTGAAAAAGTAATTTTAATAAGTAAAGGCAAGTTACGTTTAGTATTGTATGAAACTAGACAAAAAAAAATGCCCAAACTGTTAAAGAGCTGGATGGTTTTTTCTCTAAATTTACTGGTTTACACAATTAAGAAAATGAGAGTGAGGTTGCATCCATTTCCAATTGTTGCAACAATTAATTCATAGGCAACCAGTGGCCCGAGCTGCTTTTTTATCAGAAGTGAAAGAAATATGCAGGAAATGAAATTTGTTTTATTTATAAATCTTTGGCTAAAATGTGTTACACTGGCCTCCACAAAATACCAGATAGTTCAGTAACTTCAATTTGTTCTCAAGCACAAGCACACAAAGTTTTTCAATATTTATATGTGAAAGGCCTGCCTGTGTGTTCTGGGTATTTTGGGCAAATATTAAAAATATTCCCAAAAGGAATACACCATGTTTTGGCATGGAAAGGATTAATAACATATATATTTAAAATTTTATTTTTGTAAATGGAATAATATCTAAAACAAATACGATAAATTATTATGTTATAATTGAATTTTACGCAATTTTGTAGTGTTTACAATTTTTCTTAGGCACTATGTTTAAATATCCATGCTAATTTTGATTTTAACTTTTAAAGTTTTAAGTTTCATAAGCTACTTCTGATCAAATAATTTTTATATGATTATTTGAATACACATTGGGCTTTTAACTATGTTAAGTTTTTGTAACTGTGCAGTTCGGCAATAATAAATCTAATTTAATCTTTAATTACATTTTATTTGTACCGAAACATTTTTAAAATAAACTAATTTATTGGAAACTGTTACTTATGTCAAAACCAGCTGTTTTAACGGAATAACTACCATGGTTGATTTGTACTTTTTACCAGTATTGGATTTGACCTGTATAAAATCATATTTGACTTGTATTATATTATTATGTTGCGTCGACTTGTTAGTATTGGTAATAATTGAAAATATATAAACTTAACAAAATAAATAAACAGTAAAAGTGGAAGGAATAAATTTGGACTGAACGGAAGGCAAAAAGCTTTTTTAAACCTTTGATTAGCAACCATGTACCAGTACATGAGATTGCACAACGGCCAGAAGGAGCATTTCCGTATATGTACGTTCTACCATTTCTCTCAGATAAGCATTGCTGTATGTTTACGATTATTTTCCTGTGTATTGTGGTGTATTCTAGGTTAAATATTTGTAACTATCTGGACAGTGAATACTACACAGAGTACATAGTCACCATTCTTTTATGTATAAAGTCTATGGGTTTTCCCACATATTTAGACATCGTTTCGAAGTTTGTGTGATATTTTACAATGAATCTTTTAAAAATATGTTGCTCCCAGGGGCAATATCCTGGTAGGCACATGTTGGCAATCAAAGGGTTAAAGATGTGTCCCTAATAAAATGTCCACATTGTTGTGGTTTCATTATATTTTCATAATTGGTGAAGACATTTCATTAGATCTAGCACTTTCAATGCCTGATTTGCATACAAGAATGCAGAAGTGATACTGTTCTACGTAAAAAGAAACATGTTCTTTCTATAACAACTTTCAAAGAAAAATTGTTTATTCTCTTTTAGACCTTCAATTAAAAATATTCAAAGATGCCATTCATAAATCTAGTCAACTAATGCATTGGCTCCAAACTTTCGGGATATGGGTTGGAACTAAACATCTGCGTAGTTTTTAGACAGGAATAAACAAGCATTGAGCAAAAAGGAATTACAAAGTGTGCTACCAAAAAGTCAAAAGTGTTGAATGCCAGATAACTATCAAAAGAAATAACTACTTTTTGCAATGTATGTCCTCAAAAAACAATCCTTTTATATGGAAACAAAATAAAATAATTGGCTTGAAAAACTATAATGTATGACTGGCTTAAGAGTTTATTAAAATTCTTTGAGATGAGGTGGGATGCAAGATGAAAATTTAAGAAGTATACTAAGAAGTATTTAAGAAGTACCATCTCGGAAAATGAGAAGTATACTTTTCATCATGATAAGGTTCTATGTGGGTTAGGAAAGTTGCGAGCTTCAGTTTGGCAATTTAACTAGATCAGGAATTCATGGGCACATTACTTCCATTTCTTTTATAAAAGCGGGAAAAAGGTCTGGAACAAGGTAGGCTACTGTGATACTTCTGTGCTAATTGACAGCAAAGGACTGAAAAACTGTCCTGAATTCAGGAAATTTTCATTGTTTCCCTTGAATTACATTGGTCCACTTTATGTGTTCAGATATACTTGCCTATTTGATCATCCCCAAACAGGTGTTACTGATCGAATTAACTGTGTTGTGCAAGGATAAAATTCCTAACCAGTAGTCATATAAAAGAGAATTGGTGCTTGGTTTGAGGGTGCTGGGATTCTGTGAAAAGGTAAAAGTGGATTGCAGGAGAAGTGTTCAAAATTTTTTAAAGAGTTTAGGATTGTCCAAAAAGGTCAACAGGTCTTTTGTTGAAAGAATGACCAAATCTGCTGTGGAGGTTCCCTTACTTACCAGGCTGAATTGGGGATGTCAATTAAAAGGGTGTGAGAACAGCATTGATGATTCATATACATATATATATATATATATATATATATATATATATATATATATATATATATATATATATATATATATATATATAGATTTTTTGGACTAGGAGACTGACAGACTTACCTTGGTAAGAGTCCACACTGTAGTCTTGAAATAGAAACACATAAAAGCACTTAAACAATGATATATTTCAACCACACAGTGGTCTTTGTCAATCGAAGAGAAAACACAAAAAGAAATATGAGAGAATGAAATAAAATAAATATAAGTTGTAATGATTACAACTTATATTTATTTTATTTCATTCTCTCATATTTCTTTTTGTGTTTTCTCTTCGATTGACAAAGACCACTGTGTGGTTGAAATATATCATTGTTTAAGTGCTTTTATGTGTTTCTATTTCAAGACTACAGTGTGGACTCTTACCAAGGTAAGTCTGTCAGTCTCCTAGTCCAAAAAATCTAAATAATCTTTACCAACCAAAACTAACCTATATATATATATATATATATGTTTAGGTCTACCCTGAAAGAAATACCTCTAGCAGAAAACTGTATATTATACATTACTTGTGACATAAAGCCTGTTCTATTAATTTGGCCGAACCTAATACAGGACCCTGCTACCCTGCTACCTTTCAGGTCATTATGATAGCTATGTGCAATCGTCTAATGAGCGACCAATTTATTTTAACTCACCTTTTCAGGTTTTGAAAGATCTAGAGCACCATTTTTTACAGGTTCTTCTAAAGGCGGTGTACTTGAATCTAATTTAGATCTCTTGTTTTCTGTATTTGTGTTTGTGCTGGCCAACTGTTTCCTCTTACCACTAATTAACTCGCTTTCTACAGGAAGGCCAATGTGCCTAGAAAGCCTTGCACTCAAATCATCAGCCAAGTACTCAGACACCACTCCATGAGCATATTTCATGTAGTTCTCTGAAATATAGAAAAGTTTATGTTATCAAGTAGACACAGAAAAACCTATTTTTATATTTATAGGGGAAAATATTTTGGACTGACACTCTTTTAATGCAAATATGAACCTTTTTGAACCAGAAAGGTGTAAAGCACAAATAAAAAAATACAATAATAAAACATATTTAGAGACATATACTTTTCAAGACATGGGAAATAGAAAATTTAGAAGAATATGTACTGTATAATTTTTACATAAAGTTTGAAAACAACTCGCCTACTAATCTTTAACAAAAGCCTAAATTCACTTGACTAATAGCAAATATCATAAAATGATACCGACCATTGTGATTAAACAAAATTAAATTACCTAGGATTGTAGTCATTCTCTAATTTATACACTAATATATGAGTAATACAATTATAAAAATAACACTTTATAAAATTAATCACCTACAATAGTTTATGACCATCTGAACTTTAAGCTTTGTAAAAACTTACTGAAACAGAATGTTTTTGATCGCTCTGTGGCGAACATCAGTATCTTCTGCTTTGAGGTGTTAGGTTAAGCGTTGACGGTTTTAAAGGCAGATTTTTGATAGTATCAAAGAGTATGTGTGATTTATATTGGGTTTGTTTGTTTAATATGTTTGTATTTTGTGTTTTTGTGTCAACAACTCCGAGCAGAAGACACCGATGAAGATCGCCACAGAGCGATCGAAAACGTCTGTCTTAATAAGTTTTTACAAAATTTAAAGTTCGGATAGTCATAAACTAATGTAAAAGTGATTAATTAAGTTTTACTGAATGTAATGGACTGCAAAATTCAAGACTTTATAAAAGTTATTCTAAAACAATTGTTAATAATTTTCTTCCTTAAAGAAAATCCTTCACTAAAAGTACAACTTTATTCAAACTTCCCAACTCTTTAATCCTTGCTTTGCCTTAGCATATTATCAATTAAGTTTAATACCATCTACCATCCAATATCTTCTTATGATTTGAATATAATTCCACTTATACTATTTATTAGGAATATACTGTGGTTGAATTTAATAATAAATACACAAAAACCTCTTAACCACAAACTTTCTTTAATTTACCCTAATGTACATTTCAGTTACAAAGTAACCATCCTCAGAGGGATAACATACAAAGACAGTCTTTGTATGTTATCCCTCTGAGGATGGTTACTTTGTAACTGAAATGTACATTAGGGTAAATTAAAGAAAGTTTGTGGTTAAGAGGTTTTTGTGTATTTATTATTAAATAATTCCACTTATTGACAAACAGAAAAAAATGATAAAATGGAATATACTGTTAACCCTGTCTCTTAAAAGTAGAATGAGCTTAGTTACCTGAATTTCATTTCAACCTTTGAGCAGTTGCGTAGCAAATTGTCAAGTCATGCACTTTAGTTTCAATTGGGTGACCGAAATTAGACATTTTCAATATTTAAACATTCATTTCTTTTAAATTTTATATACAGCTAACAAAACTTAGCAAGTCTCAATGATACCTAAAATTAATCTATTAAGGAAAATATAAAAAATATATAGTGTACAATTCTACAAAAAAAAAAACAATAAAATATTTGGCAAACATTTACAATACTACTTTTCTGTTCTTCTATGACGCCTTATTTTTCGCCATCTGGATTATCTTCAATTGCTTGTAATTCAGGTTCATCAATAAATAGTTTATGTCTAATTTCAACTGGAATTTTGCATCAATTTTATTTCTGTTTCCTAGCAGTTAAAGAATCATTGTGTCATTTTGAATTATTTTTCAAAAAGATAATCTAAACATTCAAACATATATAACTGTATTTATAATAATGTATTGTAATAACAATATTTAAATAAAAGAAATGTAAAATAACGAAATGAAAGGTCACAATATATAAATATCTAAAATATATAACACTAACACTTAAATCAATAAAATATTATAAATAAAACCCACTTGTCATAAGAAAATAATGGCAGAGGTTTCAGACAGTGTAAAAAACTGGGTTACCAAAATTGTAGTCGAGTCACTGACAGTTGAATAATATATTACAACTAATGCTAAAGATGAAATATAATAGATGAGTTAATTAGAAAATACTAAAAGAGAGGGGTATATCAGAGTAATTTTCCTTAAATTAAATCAAAAAAATAATATGTGGTCTAAAATACGTGTGCAACCCCTCATGGGTTAAACTTTATTTTATTTCACACTTTTAATACTTAAATTAGTTTTTCAAACTAGTTGAAAAAAAATTATTGTAATAAAACCAACACTCTAGGCATTAGGGTAAGCTGCCTATGGACAAACTCTTAATATTGTAGTAATTGGATAAGAACAGCATCTTTCTAGTAACAATGACAACTTCTAAACCTCATTAACAAAAATGAAGTTTTTAATACTATAGCCTAAATTATCAACATCTTTGTTGGTAAAGGCAAGTTTGTCATTATTAAGTGTTTCAATTCTCAATCTTTATGAGTTGGCTGGAGTTTGTTTCTCAAATATTTTTCATATAATTTGCCATTAAAATAATTGAAGACGACTTGTGAAAAACTATCATAATGTGTTAAGTATTTATTTTATTTTTACATGCAAAGATAAAGGTAGTAGGCATTTTTTTTTTTTGTATTACAAAGTGTTCAGTTGTGATAAAAAGAAAAATAGGTTAACTTTATATTTTATAAAAAGTATTACATGACATAAATATAACTTTTCATTCTGTATAAAGTTTACAGTTATGTAGTTTAGAAAATATTACATACCTGGTGTATCAGCATTACTTTTGACAAAATTAGCAGAAACAGCATTTCCACCAGACACATGAATACCCTTCTGTCTTAACACTTCAGCAACTCGTTCCGTTTTCCTTTGTAGCCAATTCAATGTTTTTTCTTCATTGTACTTGAAAGCATTTAATTCTTCATCTCCTGTTACAACAGGTTCAATTTCTTTAAACTTTGCACTAAGAGTTATGTTTAATGTTTATATAAAATCTACAAAATGAATAAATCAATAGACCAGTTTTAATTTTTATATAACAGACGATGGAAAACTTCAAACAGATCATAATATAAAATGAAACTTACATTTGTATATAAGTACACAATATGTATATAAGGATTGTTATAAGTTATGATTATTGTCTTCTTTATTAATATTTATAGCAATGAAAACTTCATTACATAAGAAATACACATTGTTTGGGTCAGTCTACTAAAGAGCTCAAAAATGAGAGACATAATTAATAGCTCTCTCTCGAGTCAACTCGCAAATATACCAAGTAAGATTTTTGTTTAAATACATTAAAGTGTAAGTTTTATATATATATGTTGACGACGTACTTTTCAAAAACATTATACACGCGGCTCAAGAAGAAACATGTATGACGTCAACAAATACCAACATCACAGACCAAACATCTATAACAGACCGATAACTCAGTTGTTACACACAAAAAAAAAACAACATCAAAAGATGATGAATTCAGTGATAATAATATGCATATCGTTTAAGAACTTATAGCTATCCAGATTAATTTTATTGAAGCAATTTAAAGAATCAGGGAGGTAAAAATTCTGTTCTCACATAAAGACAGATTTCACAATTACAGGTAATTTAGTTTTAATTTTAAGATTATTATTTAGTATTTTTGAATAGCTTACCTTTTCTGTCAGCAACTTGTGAAAGCTGTTTCAATCCACTGCAGGACAGCAACCTTTCTGTTTCTGGGAACTCCTCATCTCGAACAATCTGGTCTAGTGGAGAGGCATGAGAGGAAGTCTAGATACAGCCATGCAATAATCAGATACATTAGTGTAAGCCTTCAATTATTTTTTATCAAAAAACTCTTTTAATACAGAAGTTGAGGTTATACAAATCTAATTATTAAGCTAACAAAAATCTTTTTTTTTTTTTTTTTTTTTTTTTTTTATTTCATTCTCTCATATTTCTTTTTGTGTTTTCTCTTCGATTGACAAAGACCACTGTGTGGTTGAAATATATCATTGTTTAAGTGCTTTTATGTGTTTCTATTTCAAGACTACAGTGTGGACTCTTACCAAGGTAAGTCTGTCAGTCTCCTAGTCCAAAAAATCTATATATATATATATATATATATTAGGTTAGTTTTGGTTGGTAAAGATTATTTAGATATTTTGGACTAGGAGACTGACAGACTTACCTTGGTAAGAGTGTTTCTGTAGTCTTGAAATAGAAACACATAAAAGCACTTAAACAATGATATATTTCAACCACACAGTGGTCTTTGTCAATCAAAGAGAAAACACAAAAAAAGAAATATGAGAGAATGAAATAAAATAATTATAAATTGTAATCACAGATTGTGTAGAGTAGAAATCAGATGCCACAGATGCACAGATTAATAGTGCACAGGTTGAAATATATCATTGTTTAAGTGCTTTTATGTGTTTCTATTTCAAGACTACAGAGTGGACTCTTACCAAGGTAAGTCTGTCAGTCTCCTAGTCCAAAAAATCTATATATATATATATATATATATTAAATCGAAGAAATACTAAATAATTTATCAAAACAGAATTCAGAACTTACATTTAACGAATGTTTACTTACCTTCCTTAAATATGGAAGAACTAAAAATATTGGATCAATAGGAGTAGATAAATGCATCTTTCCATCAGATTTCACTGTGTCTTCAATAAACCAAGATCTAAAACAAAGTTTAAATCACCATACTCAAACTATGGATGAGATTAACACACAGTATTGAAGGAGTTAATATGTACACAAATTTAAAAGTAAATTAAATTATAATAAAACTTTTTAAGAGTTATTCTTTTAAATTTTTAAATACTTTATAATAAGCTTGAAACTTAAACATTGCTCATTGTTTTTATTGTTCATGGCAGAAATAAGAGGAGAAAACTCAAGAGGTAAAGTTTGTATGAACATGCATGAAATTAAAATTTGGTCAAATTTTTGCGAATCCTTTTGTTCGTCCAAAAGGTATGTTGAAATCATAACTAAGAAGAATCTGGAAAAAAAATCTTGTAAGATTATAACAATCCTCTACAATAAAAAAAACAGATCTATAAAGGTGTTTTTGGATAACTTCTACTTGGGATAGGGCTTGATTGCTTTGTCTGGCAGTTTAAGAAAAACATGATCCTCAACTGTGATACATGCAATTTGTCATAACCTATATTAAACCTTTATGCATAATAATCAACCTATTATCATAAAGGACAGAGTCAATCTTCTTCTCTGTGGAACACTGTATGAGGTGAATCAAACCAGGAAGAATCTGTCTCAACTCTACTGAGAAGCTATCTATGATGCTGTGATTCTGCCTCTAGTGTTATGTATTTTGCATGTTTATTAATTGGGATTAGACAGAAGAAGTGTTTATCCACTAGCTTATGATATGGGTTTAACGTTCTTTAATTTTTTATGTTATTCTTGTGTTTTTGTAGGTATTTCATTAATTTGTTGGTACACTTTCTATTATTTATCCATATAACATTTTCATTTCTGATTTAATTATATACAGGTTTATGGGTCAAATAGGTAATTTTAGTTTTATCTATTTGTTGCACAGTGAAAAATATCTATATCCAGATTTTTCATTCTGTTTGGTAAAATACAATGTTATGTAAAGATTGATATAGTGAAGTTTTAACACATAACTATGGTAACTCTTATAGTCTATGCTACTTGTCTTTTAAATGTGTTTTTGTCTTACATCTTGAAACAATTCAATAATGTTTGTATTTTAAAGAAATGAAATTTTCTGTGATTCCTGCTGCAAAGGACAGAATTTACTTATAATTTAACACTATACTACTCATGACCTATATCTCAATCTTGATTTGTGATTCACTGCCTTCTTATATAAGTACTCGTACACAGTCCATGCTACAAGCCCAATAGTGTTTAGTCACACATACCCTGCTACAGAACAGACATGCAGTTTCCTATTGCAAAAAACTGCTATTTATTTATTCAGTGTTAACTGTCTTTCGTGTGTCAAAAGTGTTTGCATTTGATAGTAATAACTTTATAATTTAAATCGAACATTGTTTTTATCAATTCTCATTAATCAACTGAGTTTTGCCTAACATTTTGTGACTTAAAGCCCACCATTATTAATAGCCTTAAGTGTTACAAATGACTTTATTAACATTTTGTGTCAGTGTTGTTACTTCACCTTTTCAGGATACACCATCTATTCTTGTTGCTTGACTTCTTGTAAGATTAGATGTTTTTTTATAAGTTTCAACATCAACCACAAACAAAATCTAATCTTTGGATAAGTGAGAATTAACATTCTGAGTTATTTTCAGTTCTTAACACGTTCAGCACGACTTGCGTACCGGCACGCTCTGGGTTCCCTTGCGAGGCACTGAGAGCGTGCCGGTGCGCTTCCCGCTTCCTTTCTGAGAGACGGCGAGCTCACCAGCATGCTCAATCACAATCTAATTAAAACTTCTCTAGTGCCGATAAGTGTTTCTATGAAGGTTTGATTTTTACGTCAGTGCTACGTCAGAAGAGTTTGGACAACATTGTGCACGAGTCGTTCTTAAATCCAACCATCCCAAGTTAATGTTTTGATGTTTAAACTGAAACAATGCTTTAGGGAGTTTCATACAGAGATTTAAATTGGTTTAATTTGTATATATTATTGGATTTTTTAGTTTTAACCACCTAACGCGGCAAAATATCTGGTAAAAACAAAGATCATACAAATAAACTAAGCTTTCTGAACTAACGTAAGAATAAACGATAACTGTGCTGTTAGCATGAATGAACCTACTCGAGATAGGAACAGACTACTGTAAATAAGAGTCATTGAGAAAATGCTTGGACGCCCGAAATCCTAATAAGTCATCATAAGATTGTAAACAAATGTCAGCTTATCTCAGCTATAAATAGTCTAGGACATGACATATGCATTATCTATGTCTCCGTTTACATTATCGATCTCTATCGCTTTGTGAAACACATGACACAAGAAGAAACAAACATTTTAGTATTTAGTATATTTTAGTAGTTGGTACTTTAGATTTCTATGTAAATTATTTTTTCTCTATATTTTTTATTGTTTTATTATTTTTTGTACAGTATTTTATCATTTGTATTAGTTGATATTTTATTTAAATTCCCTTTTTTAATTGTGACCCGAAAAATAAAATAATATTCTAGTGTCTAATACACTGTTTTGATCTCTCCAATAAACCTGTACATGGTAGAAATAAAGTTATTGAGATGAAAACAACGGGCACAATAATTAGATGCAACGACAAGCTATGCAACCCGCATAGCATTTCCATCATTCCACTGCCAGGGACGGCGAGCGCACCTGCACGCTCTCGATTTTGACAATTAAATAGTGTTTGAATTTTTGTTACTAATCTTCCCATTTATAACTAAGCATTTAAGTATAGATTTTGAGATAAAACAATGCCGTCAAATGTGGAAAATAACAAAAAAACAGTCAGTGGTTTAATGAGATCTCCAATATCGCCGCTGTGCTGAATGTGTTAAACTACCTTGTAAATCGTGTGGGCCACCATTAACCTAATTATTAATCTACTGGATGTTTATATTCAGATAATAAACTGCAATAATTTATTGATTAGATATATTTATTATGTGCCTAAACATTTCTCTTATGTAAACAATTTTTTTTTCTTAATATTAGGAACATCTGAAAACAAACAAAAAAAATGAATGTACCTTTTGTTTTCGGAAAATGTAAGTACTTCTTGTACTAGACCATCACCAGGGCTAAAAAGAAACATTGCAGGGGCTCCTGTCTGTGGGTGACGTAGCTGAACAAGGTCTGGAGTTCCAGTTCCAGCATATCCTTCAGGAACTTCAAGTGCTTCTCCTAATAGAAAATTTACACCATGTTTAAATTACTTATAAACTGTAGGTCAATATCTTTCTCAGTACATATTTCTAAATCTAAGTATGAGTTATTAGAAAATTTGTAATTAATTCTAATATTAATACACAGCTAATACCCTAAAATACATCTATAAATACAGTAAAACCTCTTCAAAACAGTAAGTGAATAAGGCAAAATCTTCTACAACGTGGAAAACTTTGCTGGACCTAAGACAGTTAGAATAGGCATTACTGTTGTTTAATTTGTACAATGCGAAATTTGTCCAATGTGGAAACGGAAAAAATTTGGAGCTCTTGTAGTAGCCAAATCTCTTAGTAATGACAGTTTTAAAGCGCTAAAATTATAGTTGCACAGTTTCAAGAAGAGACAAAACATTGTCTGGAACGAAATCTATGGTGAATCAAAAGATGTAGATGAACATGTTGTAAATGAGTGGAAAACAAACCTGCAAGATTTATTGCAGATTATGAACCCTAAAAACATTTATAACGCAAAGACAAGATTATTATTTTGAGCATTACCAATAAAATCACTCACAGTCAAGGAGGGGAAATGTCAAAAGAAATACTCGTGGTATTACTGTGCGGGAATTCAGCTGGGAAATATGGCAGAAAAATCATGGTGTTTCAAAAACTTAAAAATTGAAAATTTACTAGTGATTTGACGGAACAAGGCTTGGATGATTACTGCTACAATGGAAGAATGGTTAAACGGATTCAATGGTAAAATGAAAAAAAGAAAAATGAAAGCTTATTTTTTTTTTTGAACAATGTCACCCACACAACGCTTTCGAACATGAAATTGACCTGCTTCTCACCTAATACTACGAGCCAATGGATATGGCTATTATTTACTCACTTAAATTGTACTACATGCACTATTTAATGTAATCTTGAATTTGATAAAAGATGCTGATAGGTCTTATGATTTGGCAAGATCTGTGTCAACTCTAGATGTTATAAACTCCAATTATTCGTTAGATGTCAATTTTGCCACAGATCATCACATCTTTGAATCAGCTACAGATCTTTTAACCATCAAACTGCTGAAAACAAAGAGGAGGAGGAGGAAGAAGAAGAAGATTGGGATGAAGAGGAAGCAGTCAGAGGATTGGAAGTCCAAACAAAGATGAAGACTCATGAAGACGCCCTACAAAGCATTAAGATATGTCACACAGTTTGTTGCTGATTCTAACTCTTCTAGCCTTCTTGAGCTATTGTACTCTGTAAATGAATGTATCCAATCAGACATGGTAACTAAATATTGGAAGTAAGTTTCTTTGTTAGACTTTTAAGAGAAATTAAAACAATATGTACTAGGGTAACTTTCATGCTAAAAAATAGGTTATAATTTATTTATGCTTGGGTAATTGCTGAATGTGTAGTGTTGTAATTTAGTTTATTAAAAGTAAATACTATACCATTTATTTTCAGAATCAACAGCTTCCCTCATTAAAAAAAGTATATAATAATCTTCCTATACTACAAACGAAAATTATTACAGTACTTAAGATTAAAAAAAAAAAAATGTCATTTGTATAATGCGTAAACTTGTCTGATTTGGTAAATATTTTAACTCCCTTGCGATTCCACTTTCAATAAGTTTTACTATATTTTACTTCTAGTTAGATCTTGTCTAGTTCTAATAAATGCATAATCACTGTAACACAATATTGTTTTTATCAATTAACATAAAATAAGACATATATAAATACTCACAAATATACAAATCATTTATGGGAGCTTCAACTTGTGTGCTGATTCTTAAATGGTGGGGTTCACCATTTTTGAAATTTTGTAAATTTTAAAGCGTTCACGTAAGAAAACCTATATATGACTGTAAAGTCATATAATAGTTGTATTCTTACTTAGATTGGTGTATTTACAACTTATCTACAATCAGATACTTTGTAAAATTTGAATCAAAGATTTGTTTTCCATTTGGGATAACTGCTTAGTTTTACGTATATTTTCCTTAAATATTTTATCAAATGAGTGTCTACTCTGCCTTTCATGAAATTGTTTGGCATTATTTCTTTGTAACTCTATTTATGGCTCCAGTTTTCTCGACAATTTAATATTTTGAAGTACAGTGATTCGCAATTTTCAAAGTTATAATGAACTAAGGACTTTTGTCGCTTAATAATTTTGTTCAATGCCAAAATTATATTTCCCTATTTTTTATACATTTAATTTTGGGAAAACATATTTTTGTTTTTCTATAATTTGATTTTTTAACAACGATTATTATTTGATTCCATTGTTAACTTCAGCTACTGGTTTACACTTAAACAGTTGTACATTAATATGTTGTACTTGCCAACAGCAGCACTTACTTTCTTTGTTTAATGAGGATGACCATTTTGAGAGATGTATTGCACTGTCAATTCAGACTGTAACTGACCTCTTGTATTAGATTGGGGTTTGAGTGGGGATAGGATGTAGGTAGGTTAGGACAGGTATATCAGGTGTTATTATATAATGCACCTACTATCCTAATCCAAACCGACCCTCACCATAACCTAAAACAACCTAGAGTTGGTACCCGCCAGATATGGTTTGATAATAGGATACATTCCCAAAACACCTATTCTGATTAAACAAAGACAGTATGTGCTATTATAGGCAAGTATAGCATAATAATTTATAAATTCAAGTGTTTAAGTTATCAAACTATAGACGTATGGTAACTATTTGTATGAGGTATGTATTTTTCTTTTTCAAATATTTTGTTGTTTAATGAATGGTACAGGGAGTATGTTCCATTACACTGTAAACAACCAACTTAAACCCACCCCACTACACTAAATCTCATACTGACAACCTTTATAATTTGCAGGACGCCGACAGTAGAGGCTTTGCTTCGTAAAAGGAACAATGGTTTAGAAACGGATTACGAAGTAAGCCCTTATATATTCCCCTAGTTAAGTATTGTTTAATTATAGTTTAAGCAGATAATTCAAGATGATTACAAGCAACTGAACTAAAAAGACTGTAAATTAATGTAAAATGCAATGACCATTTTGGAAAACCTCCTATTTTAGAATACAATACTGTTTTGGTGGACAACATTTATTTTGTGGTGGTACCCCCTCAAGCTATTCCTACTCTCATTCTACTGCTAATCTGAGTTAAAAATTAGATACAATCTAAAAAAACAGCTGTACAAATACATCATTGAGGCACAGAAGACATCATTATACACTGAGGAAAAGTCAAGGATATGATTGAAAGAAAAATTACCTTCAAACAACAACTACTACTTTAAGATTTATTAATATTATATAAACAACTGTGAAAATTTTATTTCTAAAGATCTCAGGTTGTTATTTATTGGATTGAATTAATACAGAGCTTTGAATGATATATTTTATGACGCTAACTTGTATTATTAATGACCAGTTTAATTTCTTGGTAAAATAAATTACTACATTAGTTACTATTACATTAGTACCTCATGGTCCTATATATTAAACACCTTGCACTTATCACTATGCAACATAACATTTCTTCACAAAAACTTCTACTAAAAAATAAAATTTTAAAAAACAGGACCTAAGAATTACTTAAACACATAAGGCTTAAGCTTTTAATACAAAAAAGCATAAAAAGTTTTGATAAAACAATTTTTGTAAAGAAGTGTTATAATTATAATAGTTATTTCATAATGAAAGATCTATCAAAGTCATGCTTTGTAACCTAATGACTTGATCAAATTTAAAATCTGTGGAGACAATTTTTTTATTGTACTAGGCAATCATTATCAATCTCTTGTCAGCCCAGACTTTGAAAGAGTTTTGGGTAATGATGTCAAAAATTATAGTACTACTGGGTGCTGTGTAATTCTGTTGGGCTTAATTTGAAGATGGAAATAGATATTTTTTCCCCTAGTATATTAAGTAAAAATGTTAATCTGAGAGAAAAGAATGTAATTAATTTAGTCTAGGGAATGAGTCTTATATGGATTTTTTTATTTAGAAATATTTACAAAATGTAGAATGAGATGACAAAATTGGTGCATGTAATTTTATGAGATAAATGGAACAATGTCTATAATGTTACAAAGTCTGTATACAAATATAATTAAAAAAGTATTAATACATACAATTTAATCTTAAAAAAAGCCTTCATCTTCCGTTTACTTTAGGAAGTTATACATTTTTAAATAATAGAAAGAATTTCTAAAATTATAGGTTACTTAAATTATGATTATATCATTAAAATGTACAATAGATATTAGTATCAATAACTTTAAAGGCACAAATATTAGTGACTTAAGTGTTTGAACTGGGTAGGTAAATTAGGAACTGAACAGTTCTAGGTTAATTATGGTAATATTTTCCTTTAAAATTTGTAGTGGTAAAATATTGTTGCTTGAAATATTTTTAAAATAGACTAGAATGTAAATTTCTACTGAATTGAATGAACGTTTATTGTGAAATTCTCAAATTGTACTTAATGGACTAGTTAGGATTACTGTACAAGCATATAAAATATAACAACACATTTTACTTAGGTATTCATTTACAAACCTGGAAATCAAATTTGTTTCCAAAACAAAATTTATTCCATCAATCATTCATTTGTATTTTCAGCCCTACTTTCTGTTTTTCGTTATTTAAATTACCTTTCTGTATGAATATTAAGTTTTTGATTTGGAATGGGTAGGTATTTTTCTTTAAATTAGGCAAGCATAATTTTTAACTAGAAGACCATTTTTAAAACTCAATTTAACACCAGAAAAAGATTTCTCTCTACATATAATTGATATAACCAAAACTGGAACTAAAACTAATAAAGCCTACATCAAAGAAACCCGGGTCATCAAAGTAATAATCATAAGGGAGCTATGCATCAATATAGGCTTTACCTGGGAAAATTTGCAAGCTTAATTTTAATATTAATATTTACTTGCCTTTTACCAAGAATACCCAAGTATTTCCTGACTGAGTGGGATTTGTTGATTTAACACATTTTTTCGGTGACGCTTTAATCCTTGGCATTTTAAACAACTTATAATACTTGATGTTAAAAAAAAACAAATTTGTTGATAAAGTTCAATCCAATGTATCGCACCACAGTCTGGAGTCTAGAATCTCGTTTTTCGATGCCGATTCCAAACTAAATCAGCAGCTGTTTGTTGTTACAGAGTGGCAACATTTCAAGTTAATATCATAAGTTGATAATACCGGTAAATATTTCATTATTCTTTGATTTAAAGACTATTGTAACATTACAAAACTATGACTCCCAACTTTTAAAGTATTAATTTGATACCATAATAAAATAACTTAATCTTAAAATTGCCTAGTTGCTAAACCTTGTATCTCTCAAGTTATTATAGTTTTTTATGTTGGTCACAATCTATTTATCTTGCAAAATCATATGTTGTAGCCTTGTGGAGTTGGTTTGTTGTTTGTTGTAGATTGTATGTTCCTTCAGTTATTCTTGTGAAAATGTATATAGTTTATGTGTGTTAATTTAAACTTTTAGTTTTATTACTGGAGTTTTTTTAATGTTATGCGAAGTGTAACTAAACCGACATTAGCTTGAGTATTATTTTTTCTTAAAATGTCTCATAATGCATTAATTAATTACCCCAAGATCATAAAATATTTGAACTGAATAATATGACTGTTGTAGTATTAAAAATATCAAATGAAACTTCAACCTTTTAATTAATTATTGTCCTTACTACAGAAGAATCAAAATGATGAACTTTTCCTATGAAAAAAGGTCACTTAAAAGGCCAAGACTAGGCCCTCCTGATGTGTATCCTCAAGAGCCCAGACAGAAAGAGGTAAACTTTAATCTTTCAAACCTATAAATAGTAGTTAATATGAATTAGTAAATGTTAATTATAGTAGTCAGTCCAATTTAAATGCATCACATAAATTGTAATGCATTTAAACTGAACTAACTACAAGACACTGATGAAGAATGCCACATAGCAATCGAAAACGTTCTGTCTCAGTAAGTTTTTACAAATTTACAAAATTTAAAGTTCGGATAGTCATAAACTAATGTTGAAGTGATTATTCAAGTTTCGCCGAACGTAATTGACTAAAAAGTTAAAGAGGACATAAATTGTGTTATCTGTATATATAATTAATCACATTTACATTAGTTTATGACTATCCGAACTTTATATAAGTTTGTGTGTGTAAAATTTATTTTTAAAGTTGTCTCCTAATAAAATCTAAAATAACCCAACTCAGATTTTAAAAATTTCTGTATTTGGTAATTGTTCTGTTTAGCCACATATTTTATTATTATTTGTTTGTTACTATCCAACAAAACAAAATACAACACAACAACAAAAACAAAGATAAACTACAAACAGCAGTAACTGTATGAAGCAACTGTGGCGTAATGTTTATTTTTAAATAAATAAAACCTCTAAACCACAAATAACATTTATTTAAACCTTATGTACATTTCAATTGCCCAGCAATCATCTTCAGAGGTATTTATAAGTACATAAGATTTAAATAAATGTTATTTGTGGTTTAGAGGTTTTATTTATTTAAAAATATACAAACACCAGGCGTACACAAATTAAAGTGTACAAACTGCAACAAATTCTACATAGGGCAAACAGGTTGCAGCTTCCAACAAAAAGTCGAGGAACATATGAAATTACCCAAACAGAACACCAATTCATCATTCGCCGATCACCTAAAAGAAACAGTGCACAAATACACAGACATTAACTATAACCTAGAAATGTTACATATTAAAAAAAGGACCACATCTCAATACACTAGAACAATATGAAATTTACAAAAACACAAAATACTAACATATTAAACGAAAAAACCCAATACAAATCACACATACTTTTTGACACTATCGAAAACCTGCCTTTAAAACTGTCACTGATTAACCTAACAACAACTTCAAGCAGAAAATTTAGACACTGATGAAGATTGCCATGGAGCGATCGAAAATATTGTTTCAGTAAGTTTTTAGAAATTTACAAAATAAAAATAAATTTCGGATAGTTATAAACTATTTTATTATTATTACTAAAACTCGGAGGGACCTTATCGCTGTAGAGCACTTAGCTGCAGCCTTTGTACTCTTAGTTATAAACTAATGTAAAAGTGATTAAGTCTCATTGAATATAATGGATTACAAAATTCAAGACCTTAAACTTCATAAGCAATATGCATAGTAAAGATGTCATAAGCAAAATATAACATAATAAAATATCTTTCAACATTTATTCTTATGTTATTTTGATTATTTGTTCAGGATGAGTTGACTACTGTAAATGTTAAACATGGATTTGCTACTATGCCCCAGCTTACAGATGAATTTGGAACAGCAAAGAACTGCAACATAACTGCTTCAAAGGTAATTTCAAAACAATTTTTTATAAGGTAATGGTTTAATGTGTAAATTAGTAATTGCCTCTCTTGGTAAAAGGTTTTTTTCTGTAGTTACTGTCTTTTTACACATTGACAGTTGTAAAAATAGAGGAATTGAGATATTTCTGTTTTATTGACTGCATTTGGACTGACAGTGTGTTAGATTTTTTAATAATTTACCTGACCATAATGTTAGCTATAATATATTTACTTTAAAATCTACCATAAATTAATACACAATAAACTTACTAATTTGTCACTTTGTAGTTAATCAAGGTTTATAATTTATCACCTCTATTACATTTGATAGGTTACCTTTATTTTTTTCTGCAAATGATTGTGAAAAATAATCATGATAAAGGAGTGTTCATAGTCTGGGTTGTTTAATTGATAAAAATGACTGGGGGTCAATATCTCAACCTTTTTTTAACATTTTGCCAAAATAACGAATATTTTTAAAAGTAGGCTATAGAAATAGCCTTACGTTCTCTTCCATACATCAGATACATTCGATAAGTGTTTATTCACATATATGTATGAATTATATTAATAATAAAATTCACATATTTTTATTTAATGACATATCCCTATTTATTAAAAATATATTTTAAAATAAATTACAAGGATAATTTTCCTTGATAATGTTTTTCTATATTTTTATTTAATATTGGTAAATTGTTTTTGCTAATAATTTATAAGTTCCCTTGTAGTTATTAATACCGAATTTCTACAAACTGTATATAAATACTTATATGTACTTTTTTCCTAAGAATTATAATCTTCTATAAAATTAAGTTGTAAAAACAGTTAGAATTTTAATTTTAGTCTTAGGGTTCTGCTCATGAAACAGACTATTTACTACTAGCGCGGAATCAGCATGTAAAAATTAATTTTTGTTTTTTTAATGCACTATCCAACTCTTATATTCATGTAAGAATAAAAAAAAGTAAATCAAATTTGTGTTCAGTGGTTTACATTATTTTTATATGCTACAAAATTTTTAAAATATTTTTTGTGCATGAAAAAATTGGAAGCATTTTTAGTTTTTGTGCTGTACATTTTGAGGTTTTTATAGAAATTACACTTGTTTGCGTTATCTTGGCAAAAAAACCACTACTTACTGATTTATTCAGCAGACGCGTTTCACACTAGGTCAGTGCTTTTTCAGTGCTGTAAATTACTGACAAGACTGTTGCTCAGGTGTGTTGTGTTTGTGTGAGTCTGTGGTGTATTTTTGTTCTGTGGTGTGTTATTGTTCAATGAAAAAGCGCTGACCTAGCACGAAACACGTCTGCTGAATAAATCAGTAAGTAGTGGTTTTTTTGCCAAGATAATACAAACAAGAGTAATTGGAAGCATTGGTTTGGGTATGATGTGGGATTAAATACACAAGTTTAAAATGATAACAAAAGTCTAAACAACAGATAATGCAACACACAAAATGGAAAAACAAAGCATACTTTTGTAAAAGCAAATGCATAATGGGTTCCAAGAAATCATGCCAAATGTAGAAGTACAAATGCTGTTAAGGTTGCCCTTTACAGTGATAACAAATTTCTGACAAATATCAAGTTGCCAAATTTGATAAATGTAGTGTAGGTGTCAGTTTTATCAAGCTGACACTATCCAGCACTGTAATTGATTTTTTTTGTCTTCAGTAGGATACAGATGACAAAAAACTTGTAAAACCTTTTTCAAAAAGAAGAAAACTATTAAAAATAATCACTACAAACATACTTTGAAGACTTTTGTGGTTTCAGGAGATAAAAAGTAAGGCAATTAACATCGAAACTAAAACAAGACTAGAGGTTTAGAATTATTTATCTTTTCAAGGTTAAGAAGAATACTTTTCTCCCAGCATAGACAGACTTCACCAATGGAAAAAGTGATATATTGTTCAAAAGTTGAATATTTCAGGAGATATTTTATGTCATTTCAAGTACATTTGATTAATTTTTAAGAAATTTTGATGATAATTCAGGAAACCGAACTAATCTGAGAGCCAATTTATAACACAGTACAGTACAAATACTAAAAAAGTGCTTAGATTCTTAGTACTTAAACAATTCTTCATTCTTTAAAATTGTTTCTCTATTAGTTTTACTGGGGTAAGAAAGTTTTACAACAAAACTTATTTGCTACACAAAGCCTTATACTGTTTGACAGTTTACCTGCTCCTTCAGATAAATGTGGATTCGTTAGTGGTGAAATAACAGTTCTTTTCTTCCCTTTTAATGTTAACTCTTTAATCCAACTTTGTGACTAAGTTTCTATTGAAAATAGTAAGTGCTATTACTATCAAAAAATTTGAATCATTTGCTTCAAGATCTAGACTGTGATGTAACTATTGAGAGCCTTAAAAAAAATCAGGCTTAAATATGTTATTTTCTGACTTATAATTACTGGATCATATTGAATACTTGTATATCCTAGCCCTGTTGTATTAATATGCTAGCATAATCAAAATACTGTTGTCATTAGATCCGGATGATTTTGTATAAAATAATGTATATTACTAGTTAGTGAATTGTATGTTAATTTACAGACACATTTATACACACTGAAATCATTTATAAACAAATAAAGTGTGGCTGTGTAGAAAGTAAAATATTAAACACAAAATAAAATGTGTATTTTCAAATATGATGATGAACACCTTGTATAAAAACAGAATTTTACAATTTTTTCACAGATTGGATCATATTTTAATGCAATTTTGGGAAAAAAGGAAGAATTAAATACATTGCCTGATCTCGGTCGAAAAAGGCAGCAAATTAATCCCAAAGACAATTTTTGGCCTGCTACGGCTCGCACAAAGAATGCAGTAGAAGCATGGTTTAAAGATTTAGCTGGAAGCAAACCTTTGTTGAGTTTGTCCAAGAAGGTAAGTTTTTTAAATAGATATATTTTAATTTAAAAATAAATTTATATCCTTAAAGTAATTAACAAACCTTACATAAAAATAGACATGGTTCTATTATCTTAACTTATTAATTCAGTTTCCCAAACGGTTTTTGATATAATTAAACAAAAGAATTTCCCTGCCAATAAAATCATTTTAATCAACCAAACACAATAAGTGTTACATATTACTTTTTACCAACTGTTATTAATGCAAAAATATGTTTATAATTAATTTGATTTATTGTGGTTTATTATAGATAAAAAATTTAACAACCTTTAATTTTTTATTAGACTAAAATTGTGAATCAAAACTATTGCTTAGTGTTTTTATTTACATTTGGAAAAACTATTTATATAATACTATCGATCAAATAATAATACATAAATTCACATAGTAAAACCATAGTAAAATCAAATGTTACAAGATTAAATCTTTAAAACATCATGTGAAATTAATTATATGACTATACTAGTTATAAATTTTGTTTCAGGCTCCAAATTTCAACAAAAAAGAAGAAATTTTTTTTTTACTATGTGAATATCAGGTGCCAATGATGCGAGCAGCTTGGTTCATTAAGTTGAGTTCTGCTTACACTGTTGCCATATCTGAAGCAAAAATTAAGAAGAGGCAATTGCCTGATCCTACACAAGGTAAATTATATTCTCTTAACCAAGTTTTAATATATAAGGTGTATATATATATATATATATATATATATATATATATATATATATACCAAGGTAAGTCTGTCAGTCTCCTAGTCCAAAAAATCTAAATAATCTTTACCAACCAAAACTAACCTATAAATAAATAAATAAATATATATATATATATATATATATATATATATATATATATATATATATATATTTATAGGTTAGTTTTGGTTGGTAAAGATTATTTAGATTTTTTGGACTAGGAGACTGACAGACTTACCTTGGTAAGAGTCCACACTGTAGTCTTGAAATAGAAACAGAAACACTGCTTTATGTGCTTTATGTGTTTCTGTTTCTATTTCAAGACTACAGTGTGGACTCTTACCAAGGTAAGTCTGTCAGTCTCCTAGTCCAAAAAATCTATATATATATATATATATATATATATATATATATATATATATATATATATATATGAAGTTGATATATTACTATTGTAAATACTTTTATCCACCACAAGTGCAATAATTTTACTTTGTGTGATGAGGTACCTTTCGGTCACTTGGCCATTGTTGAATCACTGATTATTTTTCTGGTGTAGATGTTCGGTTCGTGATGTTGGTATTTGTTGACGTTACATGCATTTTCTCTTGATTTGTGTGTATAATGTTTTTATATAGTATGTCTTCTGTATATGTGGTCTGTAGGTTCATTAAATTGTTGTGTGTTTTTATAAATGTGGTATTTTTCTAGTGAGTTTAATTCTATTGGGTTATTATTTATTTCAAGTTGAAATCGCATCTAAAGGTCGAGTGCTTTCTTCGGTTACACTATCTGGTTTCACTCTTTGATCATCACCACCGCCAAGCAGCTTCTTCCATGATTTTCCATTTGTTGGAGCTCTTACGTCAGCCCAGGCCACTGCAATCCAATAGACCTCATCCTTTACATTTACGCTTTTCAACATTTCTAGCCGGTCTTTTCCTTCTTCTATTTCTTCAATAAGTATAGACAGTAGCTTTCTATGATAATTTCTTTTTACTGCCTCCAAAACACCTGATCCATAGGTTGGCATATGATGATTACGTTGGGGGGCAGAAACATTGCTTTTAGTAATGTCTAGTAACAAAATTGATTTTCTGGGTAAATTTTTTTTTCAGAAACTTCTCTGTTGCAGGAACAAACTCCTTAACAAACATTTTTTTCAATATTTCACTGCTCATTAAATCCCTTTTTTGGTTGTAATATTTTACAGGAAGGGCGGTTTTTGAAACTTTTTTAAAGTTTCTAGGATTGTTTGCTTTTCCTATCAATGCGAGGTTCATTTTGAGATTTACTGTAGCATTACTACATGCTGAAATAGCCAGCCTTTCCTTACTACGCTTGTAGCCAGGAGCTGCCTTTTCAGCTTTGGCTGCAAGACTCTTACTTGGTAACAATTTCTAATTGAGTCCTGTCTCATCACAGTTAAACAACTGATCACCTGTTATGCTCTCTTTTTCAAAAGTTTCTCTAATTTTTTCTTGAAGGCTTCCATTTCCTAAAAATTTGATGATAGTTTTTCAACACACACATTTAATTGGTGGAAACCGTAGCATTTTTTCTACTGGTCAAGCCTACCGATCCTTGCGGTAAAATCTGGTTCTCCTGAAATTGGCACACCTTTGTCCCTGAACTGAATAAACCATATATACAACACTTGACTAACTTTTTCATAGTTACATTTTTCATAGTTTTTCTTCCTTCTAATGCACTTTCCGTAATTCTTGATGTACACTATTTTTCTAAATCTACACACCTTTTTTTCCAGTCTCCCACTGTTACCCTTCCAACACCGATGTCGTCAGCTACCTTCTGCATTGTCTATCCACTGTCCAGTCTCTTGATTGCATCAAGTTTTTGTTGCATTGAAACAACAACTTTCTTCCTCTTTGTTGCCATTTTTACCAAATTCACAGAATTACACTCTAATCCACATTGTAAATATAACACATATACAGTAAGTACAGACAACAGAATTCAACACTGCACTGGCGTAGCGATAGACTTCGACAAGCTAATGGCAGTGACAGTGATTGTAGCCTGTGGCACGGTTAGTGTGAATAACTGATCCGATGACACATGTGTTGTTATCTATTTTGTACAGCTGGGTCCACTTATAACGGACCTGTGGTACAGTTATAGCAACTAAAATGGACTGTGCACAATTGAAGATCTCAAAGTAATTGTGAGAGATGTGTCTTCTATATACATCTGTATTCAAGAGACACATTTCCATGAATCGCACAATTTGAAGCTAAGGGAATATTCAGTCTACAGATAGGATTTCGAAATAATAACCTAAATTATTCTGTATATGTTGGATAAAACGGAATGTCGGATAAGCGAAACTCTTCTGTATGTATTTAGCACCGTGCTGAAAATGCACATTGTTCTTAAAAACAATGCTAGCAAGTGAATGACAATAATTTTTGTTGGGTGAAAGCATGGGATATCCCGTACGTAGCACCACTGGCCGTCTGTGAGCACGGGATATCCTGCGCTCCGCACTTAATGTGTTAAATCATGTTTTAAAACTGATACTATAATCCTAAAATAATTTTGTTTCAGAATGTACCTGGAGACGGTGTTTAAGTGTAAAACCAACTCATGTCAAAAAACCTTGGTCTCCTTATACATTAAATCCTAACCCTCTGCCTTTGTCTTCTGTGTTACCTGAAAATATTTCAACTATATCCCGTCATGGTATTTTTATTGTTTTATTTTTTGTGAAATGTATTTGTAAGTTTATAGTTTTACTAAGAAAATTACTGTTTTGTGCATTATGAATTCCAGTCTATAATATACTATAACATATATATATATATATATATATATAGATTTTTTGGACTAGGAGACTGACAGACTTACCTTGGTAAGAGTCCACTCTGTAGTCTTGAAATAGAAACACATAAAAGCACTTAAACAATGATATTTAACTGACAATTTAAGTGCTTTTATGTGTTTCTATTTCAAGACTACAGAGTGGACTCTTACCAAGGTAAGTTTGTCAGTCTCCTAGTCCAAAAAATCTAAATAATCTTTACCAACCAAAACTAACCTAAATAAATATATATATATATATATATATATATATATATATATATATATATAAATATCGCAATATGTTATATTATGTTTAATAACTTACCCTGATGATGTTGGTACTGTTAGCCAACGAAAAGCTTTGAATTGTAAATTCAAATATAATTCTTGTATTTGTATATTAACTTTGTTTTATATATATATATATATATATATATATATTATATTAAATATGGTGATATGTTTTCTTGTATATATAGTTAATAAATTAAAAATATTTCAAAAACAAGAATACTTTTAATGAATATATTTATTCTGAATATATCATGAATATATTTAATAAATAAATATATTCATTAAAAGTATTCTTGTTTTTGAAATATTTTTAATTTATTAAATATATATATATATATATATATATATATATAGATTTTTTGGACTAGGAGACTGACAGTCTTACCTTGGTAAGAGTCCACTCTGTAGTCTTGAAATAGAAACACATAAAAGCACTTAAACAATGATATATTTCAACCACACAGTGGTCTTTGTCAAACGAAGAGAAAACATGTGTTTCTATTTCAAGACTACAGAGTGGACTCTTACCAAGGTAAGTCTGTCAGTCTCCTAGTCCAAAAAATCTAAATAATCTTTACCAACCAAAACTAACCTAAAATTATATATATATATATATATATATATATATATATATATATATATATATATATATATATATATATATATTGTAACATTATTTTTAAAGAAGACACAATACAATATTATTATGTTTTACTATTTAATAAATTGAATTTTTTATTTAAGACAAATAAAACTACTCAGGAACAATTCATTAACATTTATTATTACAATTTCATCTCAACATTAAACAATACACAAAACAAAATTTTACAACTTAACAATTTTTAACAAAATATACTAAAATTCGATTCTTTAAATTTGAGTTACAAGGTTTTTATACCCTTGGCTAGTTTAAGATCTCTTGATATCTCGGGGTTATAGAATGGGCTATATTTTTTTTTTTAATTCTTAGGTTAATTAAATAAATTTTGAACAAACAATATTAAATTTTGAAAATGCAAAAAGGCTAAACTATTTGAACTGGATTATTTCTTACTATTAATTAACTACAAGATATCCTAATATACAAATTTAAACTTCTCTATTATCTTAAAAGTCCACTAAAGTTATTTTTATAGCGCTAATAACTTATCAAATATCGAAATTTCAGTTAGCTTACGTAAGATTCCGTTCTCTCCAAATTAAACAATTCACACACTTAAATTCGTTTTATTTATTTCACTTTATATTAACACAGTAGAACATTTTGTAATTCACTTCTCCTTAATTTAAGTTGGCCAATCTTCTTAACAAAACGGTATAATTTAGACGAACTCTTTCCAAATAAAATAGAATTTTGACTGCCCAGCAAGGTCTGCTTCCTCTCGTAGCGTCACCCACGCTACCTCCAACTCAACTAACTACGCGTCCTTAGATTCTAAAATTGTTTAAAATATGGCCGCCTTTCTTCTTAAAAAAAAAACACATATGGGTTATAATTTAGTTCGATTTCTTTCCACTAGACTTTACATCAGACTTACTTTCTTCTGTTTTTACAGCTGATGTTTCCTTGACTTTCACACATGTGTTACAGCTGACATACCAACAAGTTTGTTTTCACCAGTTTTTATTTCGTTAAACTTTGGTTGAAACTTACTGTTTCAATTTCCTATCGTCAACAAACCTTCCAGTGTTTATTTTATTAATATTATTAGTGTGTGAAGTGTCTTTGTGTTTTACTTTTGTGATATTTCGGAATTGTGTGTGTTTTGAGCCGAATTCATAGAAACATAACCTTTCAATTTTCTTTTGTTTACAAACGTGTTCACTTTCTCCTTCAAGTAATTACTTAGGCCCTATGTTACTACAGTTTACAAATTTGTTTACACATAACTATTATTAGATTTTCTTATTTTAATTTATGTGTTAGGTTATTTGATATAACAAATTTCCTAATACATTTCCAGTTCAAAAACCTTGTCTACAATTCTATGCTTTTACCTAAATTTAATTTCAATTTAACCTAACCAATATCTTTATGAATTTCTTTCTAAATTTTGTGTGAGTTATTTCTAATATATTTTCCAATTCTTAAATAATATTATATAGCCCATTCTATAAATGTTACAATATATATATATATATATATATATATATATATATATATATATATATATAAATTTATTGGCTATTTAGTTTGTAAATGCGGTATATGTTAAATTCAAAGTTTATTTCTTTTATTTTCTGTGTTTTTAGATAATGTTAGAAATATATCGGCCTACTATAAATTGATTTTGGTTGGTTAGTTAGAAGACAGAAACTTATCTTACTATACAATTGTCTCTGTCCTTAATAATTATTGCAAAAGAGTACATAATGTATTATTCTTGATGGAAATCCTTAAAAACTAGTCTTTATCATAATTAGCTAAATTTTATTTCTTAATAAAGAGATTTTATTTGTTTTAACTATCAGGAAGTAATAAAATTTTATTAGTTTTTTTATTTTACACACCACCTGTAGAAATATTAATAGGTAGGAAAATTATGTTAGTTTAAAGGCATATAACCTCAATTTGTAATGAAACATATTTATACATTTAGCAGATCTAAGTTTAAAGTGTCTACCACCCTTACCCCAGGATTTGTGGCACTCCATCGTAGGAAAAAATTTCAGAGTTTTTAAAATGAGTTAATCAGCTTATTTATATAACACGTTAACTCGTTTGATAATAAGTTAACTCATACAATAAAAATAGAAACTTGAAAGTAAGTTTTCCCTTACTTTTTCCCAGCAAATAAGTCTATTATGTCAAGAGATGGCTTCTGTTGAGCTAGCCTTTCTGCAACAAAAAGGGTGTTCTAACAAACAGTTACTCCAGACCTCAGAGGTTAAAGTATTTATCTATTTCAGTAAATGCAAGCCAGAAGATGCTCAATCTGCCACAGACCATATTAAATCATTCCAAGCAATAGAATCATACTATCTTAGGGCAGATACAAAGAGACTATCTAGAACCTCACTTCGGAATTGCGAAAATGTATAACTTATATACTGAAAAGTTAAGAGAGATAGTATTATTCAAGTAAAAAAATTTGTTTATTTCAAAACTTTTTTTAATAGAATGTAATTTAGGATTCTATATACTCAAATCAGATATGTGTGATCTTTGTAAAATGTTTAAATTAACATGCCAGACCATCACATTAACTGAAAGGTTAAATCAATATTATGAAAAAATGCCTGGTTAAAACAAAAATTAAAAACACTTGAATGAAAAAAAACGAAAAAGTGCTCCAGCTCTCCTTTTTTACGTACAAATTATAACCATGACACCTTGGGCTGAAATTGCTCTTTATTTTATCTCAGAAAATTAAATGTATACAATCTAACCACATACTTTTCTGTACAAAAAAAAGCGTACTTTGGTATGAAAGTTGCATAGCTATTCTGTTAATGATTTCGCCAATGCATTTAGAAGAATATTAGATGGCCCGATTGGTTGTTGATGAGAAAGAGATAACTGTAGGGCCTGATTCTTACAATTCTATCTAACACTGTTCTAGTCTTTCTTTGAGACAATCCTAACATTATATGTTTTAAAATAAAATATTCCTTGCCAGACAGGTCATTTTGTGTGCAAACAGTTGATAGTATACATAGTTGTATTGAGAAAGCTATGTCAAAAATCCCCAATTTTAAATCCTCAAACTTAGGCTTATTTAACTTCAAAGTAAATAAATCTGCATGACCCTTAACCACATAATTCAATTGAAACCTAATGATTTCAAGGATTATGCAGGCACAATCCTAATTAGATTTACCTTCTACTAGAGTAGCTTATCTAAAATTTTCTCAAACCTTTAATGTTAATATTAAAACAGTTATTACACTTATGACATGTTAATTGTGTAATCATCAAGTATCGTGCAACACCATCAAGGAGCAAAACAAAAATATTATGTATTGAAAAGGAACCTCTTTAAAGCTTCAAAATAAATATTCTTCAGAATTTCTGCAAATTTACTAATAAATGTACAGTTCCCATAAATAATAGTTCTCGTAGTTTTGTGTTAGTTTTTTTAGCAGACCAGATAAAGAACAAGTAAAGCAATGTTCTTAAGCAATGTTACATACATTAGGAAAAATGTGTTAATGGAAAGTAGTGGATGCATGAAAACTGTAAATAAATTACATTACAAATACATAAGAGATAAAATAAACTTTTTATTATTTCATTTGAAATTTATAAAAGATTTATTGTTTTTTATTTCAGAATGGACTGGAACACTCATCAAATTCCTTAAAGATCAGTTGACTAAGCTGTCAGACTTTTACCAATCAGTTAACAACAGTATCATGACAGATGAACAGAAAGTGTCATTTCGTCAGTGGCAATACACCATTCAGTTAACTAAACATTTGTATCAGGTACTCGTTGGAAAAGTAAAATAATTTTAAGTTATGTTCTGTAAAGTATTTATAAAACGCAATACAACGATGTTTTATACTATTAAATGAAGATATTTTATTTCTAGTTAAAACACAAAACTACTCAGGAACAATTCATAATTCTTTATTATAACATTTCTTATTTCAACATTTAAAACAATACACAGAACAAAAATTTATAACTTAACAAGTTTTAACAAACTCGGTTTAACTCTTATTTCTTTTGATTTTATAGTTACACAATTTTAATACCCTTGGCTAATTTTACGATCTCTTACAATCTCGGGGTTATAGCATGGGCTATATTTTTACTTCCTTTGTTAATTAAATAAATTTTGAAAAACAATATTAAATTTTGAAATTAGTTTTAATAAATATTTTCCTGATGGAAAAACTTTAATTTGGAATGAGCAAAAAGGCGAAACTATTTGAACTGGATTATGATCTTATTACTATTAATCACAAGATATTCTAATGTACAAAATTAAACTTCCCTATTATCCTAAGAGTCCACTAAAGTTTATTTATTTTTTTTATATAGTGCTAGGTACTTAACTTATCAAATAACGGCGAATGGCTGCTTGCTCACACATAGAATTCCGTTCTCTTTAATTTCACTTTTTACACACTTAAATTCGTTTTAGTTCCTTCAAAATATATTATCACTGTACTTTATCTTTACATTTTCTTATTCCTGTTTAATCTAGCTAAGTTTCCTCACAAAACTGTATAATTTTGACGAATTCCTTTCAAATTGAATTTTGACTTCTAAGAAAGGTCTGCTTCCTCGGCGTCCCCACGCCAGCCTGACTCTCACTACGCGTCCTTAGATTTTAAACAATTGTTTGTTTTTTTAATATGGCGGCTTCTCCTTCTTAAAAAAAAAATCATATGCTCTAATTGAATGAAGTTCCGTTCCTTCCCACTAGAGTCGACTGCAACTTGACCTATTTCTTTACTTTCACATCTGTTAATGTCAACGAACTATTTTCACCAGTTTTAATTTTGTTAACATACTGTTTCAATTTTCCGATCCTTAACCAACCTTCCAGTGTTTATTTAATTACTATTATTAGTGTGTGAAGTGTCTTTGTGCTTTACTTTTGTAATATTTCGAAATGTGTGTGTTTTGACTGGACTTCATAGAAACATAACCTTTCTAATCTCATTGTTTACAATCGTATTTCACTTTCTCCTTCAAGTAATTACTTATGCCCTATGTTACTAATATTTACAATTTTGTTTACACATAACTATTATTAGATTATCTTGTTTTAAATTTTATTTGATACAACAAATTTCTTTATGTATTTACAGTTCAAATATCTTATTTATATGTTACAACCGTTTTATAACCTTTCTAGGCTTTTACCTAAATTTCGTTTCAATTTAATCTAACCAATCTTTTAATAAATTTCTTTTTTTAAATTTTGTGTGAGTTATTTCTAATATATTCTTCCAATTCTTAAACAATATTATATAGCCCATTCTATAAATGTTACAGTTCCTTATGATTTAATTAATCATGGACTTTTTGTTATGGTTTATATTTATTATAAATACATTATTCATAAAATAATATATAAAAATAACAAATATACCTATATTAGTTAATAAATATCAGTATAAACCTTGAGACACCCGTATTGATAAAACATATCTTTTCTTTTTTTCCAACATTTTTTAATAATCTCTGAATTATAAATAATTTACAGGATGGTCTGTTAGAGCGTCAGGAATTACTTCAGTGGATCCTAGATTTATTAGAGCGCATTCGTTCCCCAACACCTCCTGAAGATGGATTGTTCCGTTTGTTGCTTCCATTGGCATTACAATACTTGGAAGAGTTTGTACAGTCAGAGTTGTTGGCTCGCAAGTTGTCATATTTATGTTCAAGAAAGCTGGCGCAGTTGTGTGCAGGAGAAACCCAGAGTGGAGGGAGTGTTTCTCCGAACTCCCCAGCAGTGCATAATGCATCCAGTAATACTAACAACAATACACAGAACTCATCCAACCAACCACAAAACAGTAATAGGTACTCTTTTAATTCTTATTTTTATAGCTGTGAGAATAAATGTTTTGAAACAATTTGTTTGTTTTTCAAATCATTAGTCTTGGTAATATTACTGAATAGTTCAAAGTATTTAAAACTCAAATGTGTACATTCATCCTAAATAATATTGACGTACACTTACTAGTTGCAATAATTCTACTTGTTTTAAGAATAAATTATTCTTGAAAAAGGCTCTGAAAGCCAGGTAGTCAAAAACATGTAAGATCCTTACAAGTAAGTATTGCCAGGGTATTAAGATTAAGATTTATTTTTTATCACCAACACTACTAGATATTTTTCATCTACAATGTCAGTAAATGTTGTATTTGCTTAATAAAGATTTTATTGAAATTTATAAAATTATAGTATAGAATCAGGTAACCCCAATTAACAACATAAATGATACTGTAAATCAAGAAAATCTGTATATTTAATTCCATAAGCGAATTAGTCCCCATGAATTTTCTCAAGCATGGAACAAGATAAGATAGCTTAATTAGATTCATTTTAAAGCTTGAGGGCTAAAGGCAGTGGGAAAACTATCACACTTGTTAAAAATTACCTGGGCTAAGCTCCACAGGCAGTAATAGATCCAATGATTTTCTAATGGAAATATGACTACAATGGGTTTATTAATAAGTAAGCCCTATATGCCAGATGGTGATTGATAAATATACCAGTTGGTGATATAAACAGCTGATGTTAATTTGATTGTGCATTTATTTTATTTTTCTGTTTGATTAAAATTTTGAAGTGTATATAAAAGGGAGAAGGCTGCAAGTTTGTGTGAAATTATTTGGGAATGGTGTGCAGTAGAAATAATGGTTAAGGATAATTTACAAGAATATTGTGTATGTTTTAACTGTATAAAACAACTATGGTGTAATGTTTAATTTAAATAAATAAAACCTCTATACCACAAATTACTTTTTTAAAATTTAAAACCTTATGTGCATTTCAATTTCATATTATTTTTATTGTAAATTACCTCTGAGGATGATTGCTATGCAATTGAAATGTACATAAGGTTTTAGATTAAAAAAAAAGTCATTTGTGGTATAGAGGTTTATTTATTTAAATTGTTTATGTTTGTTGATTTTAGTGTTCAACACTAAGTATTTAACAGTGAGCATTCATTTCATTTTATTGTAATAAATAAAAAGCAGCTACTGCTGCTACAAGCCCCTAGTTAGATTTAAAAAGTTACATACATTTTAAAATTAAAAACACTTTTAAAAATAAATTATCTTTGTTGATGCAGAGTATTGGCTGATGATACCATTTTTTTTGAACTGGAGATTTAATAAGAAGATGATTCTAATATCCTATAAACATAAAATTTAACTAAAATTAACATTTAAGTACTGTTTTTAATATATAAAATAAATAGAATTTATATTTTAAACCCACACACACACACACACACACACACACTTCAGCCACCGCCTGTTCTTAACAACTCTGTGGGACCCAGTAGAGTCTCACCCATCCATGCAAGGAGTCATCCTTTATCTTCTAGACGGAAAGGAGAGGTGGAGGAGTACTTGAGGCCTATTTGATACAAATGGCTTTGAAAATAGTCACGGTGGTCACCATCCGAAAGATAGCAACTACGGTGTCCCTTGGCAGGGGAGATGGCTTGATAAACTCCCATCTTTTTCCAAAACCTGCTGCTTTCCAATTTGTCTTCACCATTTGACCAGTGGTTCGTTTTATAGAGCTGTATAAAGCTGGATAGCTTTAGGGGGATTTCCTTGAAGAAGATCATAACCAGTTCTAGCGAGCTTGGCACCAGGCTTGTTGCCGTAAGTGAGTTACAAAGAACTGCCACCTTTGTGTTGGTGCAAGTTGAAAGGCTTTCACCAGTGTGACAAATGGTTGCCACTTTGGATTCAAAGTTATTCCTGTCTAAACTAACTGGGAACAACCCTTCCAAGAAAGTTGTATAGAATCCAGCTCCGGTGAACTCTCCCAATGCCAATCTGTCCTTGTAGACAAGGGTACTTTCAGGTGCAGTGTAGTTTTTAGCTAAAGGAGTGTAATTCTAAAGCAGTTAACCTTAAGAGACACTGCGACATATCAGCTCTACGTTGGGTGATGCCAAGCAGAACCAGGCTCACAGGAATTAGGCATCTTCAGAGAGATTTGAGAGTGACAAAAGGGCTGTAGCTCACCCTGATTGATATGATACTTTTCTGTAGATCCAGTGCTCTCTAGAGGAGGCTATGAGCTTTAAGTTTGGAAATCTTTGTGATGTGGCTCTACTGTAGGATATTGAATGAGCTGTGGATATATCAAGTCACAAATAAAGATATTATTCACTGGATGGGAATCATGGAGAAATCATAAGAGCAGTAAAATCGTGAAAAATTCACAACTTGGACATACAGTAGAGTTTCGATAATCTGAGTCCCGATATTTTGAGCTTCCGTTAAATTCAAGCCTATTTCTATGCTACAAAATTAAATCGGGCTTTCAAGAAATGTTCATATAAAGTTCTATAAAATTATTTAGAGCATTTTTAATTAGCTATGTTATAGGGTTCATTAAAAGCCCTATTTTTTTCTAAAGCACAGGTACGTATTTCCGTGTAATCTGAGTTTCCGGTAATCCGAGGGGGTCTCGGTTCCATCTACCTCGAATTATCGAGACTCTACTATATTTGTAACATAAGTCTCTACAGACAATATTAAACACAGCATTTTTCAAACAATGTTAGCTTTCCCCTTCATGTTTTACTCACCTACCTAAAATAGGCCCTGCTTGGTTTCCAGT
Organism: Prosapia bicincta; assembly: GCA_036971475.1. Taxonomy (NCBI): domain Eukaryota; kingdom Metazoa; phylum Arthropoda; class Insecta; order Hemiptera; family Cercopidae; genus Prosapia; species Prosapia bicincta. The sequence goes on along the minus strand of JBAIZL010000376.1, from coordinate 2,045,414 downwards.
TGAGTATACAAATATAATATATAACACTTTGAATATACAGAAAAATTAAACAAGTTCTGGGTTTTTGTTATTTAGTCTTATCAACAATTGCTATTTCAAAACATTTGCTTCAAAACAACTAAACTTTCCTTTACATTAATAACAGCAATAATAATTACTGCAACTTTTTAATGCCACCTTTAAAGTTTGCAACTTCAAATTTTTGAAAAAGATGTTTTATTTTTAAACATATTTAGTTACTTTCACTACCTAAGTTAAATTTAAGTCTAAAAGGTGATTTGAGTTTTGAATTTAAATTCTTGACCATGTCTATATGATTTAAAAAATTAGAATATTAGAGTATTTTTTTTTCTAAAGTGTACTGAATTTCTTTCAGTTTGGTACCTGTACAAGGTGGCAGTACTGCAAATGCAAACTCTCTGACAGTAACTTTTAATGAATATCTAAGTTGTCCTCATCATCGAGATCTTGTTTTAGGCCTTAGCGCTATTATACAGGTATGTCAATTAATAATATAGTTCAAGCATTGAAAAATACAGAAAAATTGTTCGAAATAGAGTGTGGTAGTTTTCTTATAATAAACAGAGCTTAAAAATAGATTTGTTAAGGCTCACTAAATTTCTTTTGGGCTTTTTATTTAAAAGTTGTTTTCCAAGATCAATTTTTTTGTTGACCTAATTTATTATTGAGACTGCAAAAAAAAAACAATTTGAGAAAAACAACAATGTGATTTTACAAACATATCAAAAGATTTTTGATCCAACAGGACTATGGAAGACTAGGAGCTTCCAAACAGGTGGTCCAAAACTTCAGTGACTGGGTTTAATATCTTATATGGAGATTTCAAAGATAATGTGTGTTAAACAAAAGTTTAAATGTGGCAAATGAAATTCTACAACACCAGAAAGGCTTTAGTGTCGAAATTTTTAAGCCGTTGAAGGATTGATCAGTGTGAACCAATAATGAAAAGAAAAGTTGAATAGTAACATTATAAAACCAGGCTTTCATTGTTAACAGGCAACTAAATAACAGGTTATAAATAGACTAAATTTAGATAATCATAAAAGGAAAAAATCTATTAAACAGAATTTAAAAATCAATTAATTAAAAATCTTAGGTTACTAAATAGGAATGGTCGATCCAGTGACTTTAACGAATCAGTGATTTTAGTAATAGCATCAGGCTTGGATCAGTGACTTTTACCGCTATCAAGGGATACTGAGACAGCTCTGTATGTGCCAATAACAGGCAGACATAGCAGACTGGTGAAATGATTACACACCTCACTTTTTTGTTTTTGGGAAGGTTCATTTTATTTACAAAATAAACTCCTACAAAATTAAGAACAAACTAATGAGTGTGATATTGTTTATAGTGTACACAACACTGTTTGTGAAAGCTGACACAAATCGTCCACTCACACACAATGTAAATGAGTAGAACCAGTGACAGTAACAAATTAACCAGTGATATCTGTGGTATCAGTGACTTTTTTGTCTGTGACTTCGATATTTTCCCCAATTACAACAGAGACAACCCTCTCTCCCCTTGAGTTAACGTCACTGCACGATGATCGTCGCTGTGAGCCGAGAGGTGAGAGAAAAGCCAGTGACAGCGACAAATCAACCAATGACTGCTGTGTTAAAATATCAGTAATTAGTCTTTTTGCCCAATCACAACAGAGACAACTTCCGATCGATCCAAAGTCACTGGCATTTTCCATATTTTGCCACTGATACCACCAGCAACGAACTAATATCAGTGACAAGTCATTGTGACAGAAAATATCGACCATCCCTAATACTAAACACAAAAATAAAACTCGGTAACCAGAATGAATTTAATTTATATGCTAAAACACTTGCGGTACATTTCAATCACAAGGACCATCTTTAGAAGTATTCCGAAGATTGTTACCTTGTAACTACAATGAAAAAGTGTTATAATAACTAAATAAATTTCATTGTGGTTGTTGAGTTTTATTTTTTGTTTAGTTGATTCATAGCCCACAAGAGAATAATAATTTGAAGAAATCTGTATTTAAAAAGAAATTTAATACAATGAAACTCTTTTTGCATGTTTTGCCTGAGACTTGGTGAGCAAAAATGTTGTTCTACTAATTTTGTTAAAAACTAGAGTAATTAATAAAAAAATACAATTGTAAATCAACCACAGGCTTAATAAACAGTTGAATCAATAAAATTAGCAACTATGGCTCTTTATATACAAAACTTCACAGTATGGTTCATGACTTCTGCATGTAGTTGATCTAGATGTATGACATGTCCAATACACCTCCGATCAAATAGTTTCAATAAGTTAATAACCAAATTGAATTTCAAGGTTTAGGGTCATCATTTTTACACTTACAAAAATGTCATATACCATATGTAAATTTTGCGCAGCACAATACTTAATATTAATCATGATGAATGATTTTTTTAAAGAACTATATTTGATAGTATAGGGTGATTCATATAAACCTCATGATTTTCATTTTATGTTTATTTTAAAAAGTAAAATACAAATAACATGCTATTGTGCTCTACATGTACAGAATATCTGGAAGATCAATTGGTCGTTAAAGGTTGTGTTGAAAATGTCCTTTGTACACGTCTAAACATAGCTGAACACGCCGTTCCATGGTTTTGGTAGTTCGCTGGAACATTGCTTTGTCAATACTGTTGATGTTGTGTATAATATTATCCATCAGATCATCCAATGTCCAAGGCCATGTAGTGTAGACTCTTCTCTTTAAATAACCCCACAGAAAGAAGTCTAGTAATCTTGGCGACCACAAATTCCTGGAAGTTATGCAGGCTACAAAGTAACTTTGGATCAGCCAGTTTCACTCACAAGATGTCCTGTTGTTTCCAACTTGTGTACCATTTGCAGTATTGGGTTCCTGTCTGGATGATTGCAAACACCAAATTCGCTCTCAACAAGAAATAGACGTTGCTGTAACAGTAATTAGACATTGGATCGTGAACAACAAAGCAATAAACTGACTTGAACAAACAAAACCTGAATGAAAAAGCAATAAACTGACTCGAACAAACAACAATGAACAACTGCAAATCACAACAGTTGACAGATGTTTACAGCTCCAGCGGGACATGCAGTGCCATCTTTGGACAAATGCGCGACATACAATCAAAACTCCAAGGCCTGTGTCATTTGATAGGGAAATGAAATCTTTCGGCATATTCCTATTCAAATAATGGATTAATTAAAACCATGAGTTTTATATGAATCACTCTATATAATACACCAATGAAAGTTTAAAATCTCTGTATTTTTATTTATCTGAACATGATCAATCAAATAAAATTGATTTAAACGTTAGTTTCTTTTTGTACAGTGGTACAGTATAATATTTGCAAACTGGGTGATGTAAGTCAGTCATTATGATTACAGGCAGTGACTTTGGAGTGTCCTACAGCATTAGTTTGGAACTCTATAGGAGAAGGCAAGTCGACATCAGTATTAAATGGATCTCCATTAGACCATTTACCCTGCTCTCCAGCAGCTTTGCCAATGCCACAAAGAGCTACAAACCCTCACGTCAGGTAATTTACTAAACAAAAATTTGTTAATATAATCAAGTTTTTATTCACATTATGTAATTCAAAAAGATATTTAATCCGACAAAATTTGCTGTTAAAATTGCGTTTTAGACCTAAATTTATAGTTTTATAATTTACAATTTTGGTTTTAAAAACATATTTTTTGCAACTAAATATTTTAAATAAGGTAGGAGTTAAATTTACTCATCATTGAATAAATAAAGTATCAAAGGAAGTTGATTTAAATTAAATTACAGCAGAACCTTTTGCCACCTTCTGTAAATCGTTACTGTGATAACAAACATCGTTTGCACTGTCACGTAGTACGGGCGCTGTCAGATAAGATCGATACTAGACATGAGTCATTCGATTACTAAGAAAATCTCTCAAAACATTTGGCTAGAAAATGAAGTGATTTGTGTGACAAAATTGTGTAAATGAAGTGACAAATTGATAGTATTAAGACAAATTCGACATCTTGCAGTACAAAAAGAAAAGAATGCCAGACTTATTTTAAAAACCAAAGTGTAGATAGATTTAATACATCATATTTTTTTTGCTAGTGTTATTTTTCTTACCAGTTACTGTTATGTGTTATTTTATGTCTTTTATGGAAATAGAGTAGCATACTGTATTTGTAATTACGAACTATACTGCGGACTACTGGTGTTTCTATAGTGTTGTGTGATAGTGTTGTTCAGTATTTTGGCCGGCATAAATCGTGTAGGTACAAAATGAATTACATGACATACCTATTTATGTATACTTGTGCTATGTTTACCAATTACATGTTAGTTTTACAAATTCTGTAATTAATCTTTTTTTTCAAATTCGTCACCTCAGCACCGAATGTGACGAATTAGAGAGGTTCTACTATATTTCAATTGTTATAATGATACATTTATTTGTGTTTGTAGAGCGAATTCATTTATATTACAAATTAATGACACAATTATTTCCATCTTCGTATCATATTGAGTTTTGTAATTTGTATTCTTGTTAAACTATTACTGTAAGACATTATGCTACTTTTAAAGTATTGTGACTAATTGTAGATATATTAGTCGGTTTCTGCTTACTAAAGTTTTATAATATAATAATAGTAATTTTTTAATTACATACCATTATGAATTAAAATATATATCATATTATAAAAAATTTTTAATAAAATAACTTTGAAATTTTAATTTTTGTTTATTTTTAGGAGTCAGCTAAGATTAGGAGAGGAATTAATAAAGCAACGTAGCCTTGCAGCTGAGGGACATTGGTCATGTGATAAGTGGCAACAGTCCTCTGCAGGTAAGACTGGATGAATGAATATTAATTCCATTTTTTAAAAATTTATCTATTTTACCTTTTCCTGGACCTGGTCTTTAGAAACATCTAATACCTAAAGATGACCTCCTTAACTTACTCAATCTTACCAAGAGTGTTCCTAATTCATAGGAAAGAATCAGAAATAATTTTGTATGTTCGAGCTGAGAAGTTTTTTGCATAGCAGAAGAAAAATAACTTACATGAAATACAAGAGGAAGAAACCTGTAAACAAAAACTGTCAAAACCAACTTCACAGTTGGTCATGTAGGAACCCAAAGATTAGTGTACTAAATGCAAGGTGAAAGAAGAATTTTCACCTTGTTAAAGAATTCTCTGTGTATTATACACTCGAGCGAATTATTCTGCTCGAAGTCTGTCTGGTCGAGTCTAAAATATCCTAAAAAAATAATGGTGTCAATGAAATGCATCAAAAGTCTTTTTTTTTAAATCCTTTTCTTCGACTTCTGAAACATAACTGATTAGCAAAAAAATACTAATTGTTAATATTATTTGGATTTACATTAGAGATTGAGTCAATAAAGGACCTGGATTCTAATCATACCTCAATAACCAATGGAACCATTATGAGTTAGAATGTGCTTTGTTGAGGCTGAAACTCTTTTACAGTCTGTTAAAATTTTATTAATTTTAATTCTTGATAATAAAAACATAAAACTGTTCTTTTTAAACAACTTTTTATTTGATGTTGAAATTTTAACTTGGATAAAATTTAATTTAATGCAAAAATTTAGTAAAAGAACATCAAAAAGTTTACAACAAAAGTATGAAACAAGCATACAGTAATAATTGTAATTATCTAGATAATTATGTACATTATTCATTGTTTCAATCGTCCAATTATATTAACCCAATTTCAAACTCTGTGATTTATTTGTTTTTCCAAAATGAGTATGCTTATGAAACTATTGAATTTTTATAACAAGTGTTATAAAAATTGTAGTTATTATAATAATTGCCACAGAAAACTAATTAAAAATAATAAAAAGCAACAATTAGAATACCCTTGTAATTTTTTTTTTTTATCAGTCAGAGGATTTTATTGACACACTCTTGTGCATTACCTTGCTTTTTTGAAGAAGGGTATTAACACTTTCAACACGGCGGCGATATTGGTGATCTCATCCAACTACTGTCTGTTTTTCGTTAACTTCCAGCTCTGACGGCAGAGGAACGCCATGCAGGTTGCATAGCTTGTCGTAGCATCTAATTATCGAGCCCGTTGTTTTCATCTCAATAATTTTATTTCTAACATATACATGTTTATTGGTGACATCAAAACAGTGTATTAAACTCTAAAATATTGTTTTATTGATCAAGTCACAATTTTAAAAAAAGAAATACAAATAAATGATAAATTACTGTATGACAAATAAGAAAACACAATAAAAAAGACAGAGAAAAAAGAAAATTTATATACAAAACTAAAGACCCTACTACTAAAATATTTTACATACCAAAATCAACACTCAACGTTTAACTCGGAATGTTTATTTCTATTTGTGCCAAGTGTTTTGGAGATGATGATGTAAACGGAGACATAGATAATACATATGTCACGTCCGAGACTATTTATAGCCGAGATAAGCTGACATTTGTTTACTACAATCTTATGTTGGCACATTAGGTTTTCGGGCGTCCAAGCATTTTGCAATGACACATATTTACAATAGTCTGTTCCCTTGGAGTTGGTTCATTCACTCTATAGGACAGTTATCGTTTATTCTTGCTCAGAAAGCTTAGTTAATTTTTACGATCGTCGTTTTTACTGGATATTTTGCCGCGTTAAATGGTTCAAACTAAAAAAAAACATTAAAATATAAAAGTTAATCCAAATTAAATCTGTTCATAAAACTCCCTGAAACATTGTTACAGTTGAAGCATCAAAAGTTAAATTGGGATTGTCGGATTTAAAAATGACTCACGTGCAATATTCTCCAAACTCTTCTGAAGCATTGACGTAAAAATCAAACCTTTTTACAGTAGAGAAGTTTCAATTAGCCTGGGAGTGAGCGTGCCGGTGAGCTTGGTGTATCTAAGAATATAGGCTAGAAGCGCATAGGCACGCTCTCTGTACCTCGTAAGGGAACCCAGAGCGTGCTGGAACACTAGCCGTGCTGAAAGTGTTAAGAATTCCTTTCCCCCCTGGCATTCGACCTTGCACCCCTATACTTGCTTTACTGAAATGGTTGCCAACTCTTTCAAACAACTTTCTTCTAGGCAAGTGTGTATGTGCTAGTAACTCTAACATGAGGCAGGGAACAGAATGAATATTCATAAGAAAAACAGAATGAAAAAGCCTAACCAATAAAAAAAGTCACAAAAGTTATCAGTAAAAATGACCAGCAAAATATGAGTTAACATCGTGACTAGAAAGCTTATATAATTTTAATCTCTGTATTTTGCATAAAATATCTGTAATAATTACCTTTTCCAAGCTTCAGTTGCCAGATTTTGACTGATGTGTTGTTTGATGAAAAATATACAATCTACAAATAAATGTCTAAAATACTTCTGGTGAAAAATAAATTGTTTTATCATAACTTTTAATAACTATATTTGAACAATGGTACATTTACTATTATTTACTAATAAACAAAAATATTTGTAATATAAGTATAGTTATATTCCATAGAAATGTAATAATAATGATTAAATTATAGATTTATTAGTATTTTTAATTGGTTATAAAATACAGTGTGTACCAAAAAGAATGAACCGATTTTAAATAGATTATTTATTAGGAAGAAGGGCTTAACACCAACAAATTTCATACTAAATTACTCACAAAAGACATAAGTTTATAAAAATCATCATAAATGTTCAATATGTCCTCCATTGGCTGCACGGACGACATTTAGCCGATAGCTAAATCCATCCCAAACTGAGCGTAAGGTGTCTTCTGTCACTGAAGCTAAAGCAGCTGATATTCTGGTTTTTAGTTCATCAATGTCACGAGGTAAGGGAGGAACATAAACACGTTGTTTAACATATCCCCACAGGAAAAAATCGCATGGTGTTATGTCAGGGGACCTATCCTAGGTCACGAGTGTAAAGCCTAGTCTCGCGGTCCTGTACGCCCTATCCAACGTTGAGGCAAGTTGGCATTGAGGAAACTGCGCATATTGTTTTGCCAGTGCGGTGGTGCTCCATCTAGCTGATAGATGAAATTGTCAGAGTCAATAAGTTGTGGAAATAACCATTTCTAGATAACCATTGCAAGATATGTTTGTCCTGTTACAGTTTGTTCCTCAAAAAAGTAGGGTTCATAAACCCTGCTTTGCGAAACAGCACAAAATACATTCACTTTTGGTGAATCACGTTCGTGTTCAATTGTTTCATGAGGATTTTCGAGCCCCCATATACGCACATTATGACGGTGAATCTCACCACTAATATGGAATGTCGCCTCATCGCTGAATATCATCAGTGGCATAAAAGTGTCATCTTCCATTTCCTGTAGAATAGCATTGCTAAAGTTCACGCGCTTCACTTTTTCACTAGCTTAAAGAGCTTGTACCAGTTGTAATCGGTTAAACGATGTGAGGGCTAAACGACGCCGATGCATGGTAACGCAAGTTCTCGGCTAGCACGATGCGTAGACTTACGGGGGCTCCGCTCAAATGCTCGTCGGATTCGTTCTACTGTTTGTTCAGGAACGCGTGGTCGATCATGACTTTTCCCTTTACAGAGGCACCTGGTTTCTTCAAACTGTTTATACCACCGTCGAATGTTCTTTGGTGATGGTGGTTTAGCACGAAATCAAATACGAAACGCCCGCTGAACTGTGACTACTGATTGAGTATGACTAAATTCAATAACACAATACGCCTTCTGTTGTGGGGACGCCATATTGAGCGAGACTGGCTGCACGATCTACGTCAGCGCTCGTAGCAACATACAGCAGATTTTTTCTGAAACTCTAAACCATGCCGATTACATCTGGCTGTGTTTCGGTTACCTAGTGACATTTGTTTCAGTATTATTACAAGTTAAAATCGGGTCATTCTTTTTGGTACACACTGTATATTTTATTAATCCACTTAAGTTCAAATTCATTTTTTAAAACTTTTAGTAGATGACACTTGATGTTAAAACAGTTTTTTCAAATATTAATTAAATTTAATACTTTTAATTTTATATGGGAGAAAAACTTTTCACAAAAGGGAAAGTTATGCAATATAGTTATTTCGTTCCATTTGACTTAAAATAAAGAATAATATAGGATTTTAATAAATAGTAATTAAAATTTTTTAAACTTTTATTGATCCGAGAAAGGAATTTACTTTAAAATTTTTTTGTTTATATTGTTATAAAAATATGTTTTGTTTAATAGGGGTAACTACAGTAAAAGTATTGAATGCTTTGGATGCTCTAGACAGACATAGTTTTCAGCGAATGGATGTTAACAATTCTTTAGACACATTGTATGCAAAAATCTTCATGCCCCCTGGAACCAAAGAGCCCACTAACTGTACAAACAATGTAAATAGCCAAGAAGAACAAAGAGAGAGTAGAGCAGAATATGTAAGTTCTACTGAACACTAATAATTTTTAAAATCATTCTGAAAAGTGCTGAAACACAATAATAAAATACTTTATTATCTTAGATGTTTATTTAAAACACACAGGAACTATAATTATATGATACTTAACTAAGTCAATACTTAAGGGTTTACTTGCTGACGAGTTTTGAAACAATCATTCCTTTTATGAAGCAAAGCCTCTACAATGCAGAGATCATCTTAATCAGTGAATTCAAGATGATTACAACAAGCAACACAGGGACTATTTAGAAAAGTAATATACTACTTTATGGTTAAAGTATTTTACTCTTAAAAAAATACTTCCAATAACCATCTAAATATGTCAAAAAATATGTAAATTTTAAAAACCACAATTTATGTGATAAAATATGTGAATTTTTATACAATTTTAAGACATTTTATAAACAAAATCCTTAAAAAACTCTAATGCACGTTTTGCTAGTTAGCATAATTAGAAAGTTATAACTGAACTGAAAGCTCATTGATTTTGCTTTTCATTATGTTTGGGAAATCTTACAAAGAAACGATTAACCTATATTTAAACTTAACTAAGTGAATATGTAATTGTTTACTTGCTGACTCATTTCAAAACATTCATTCCTTTTACGAAGCTAACACTCTACTAGCGGCATCGGTTTGGTACAAAGCCTGTAACATTATGGATTTATTGTTGTGGAATGGGGTTTTTTTGGTTGTGTGTCATGTAATGGAAAAGGCTGTTGGCTTCTAAATGTGTGATCATTTAATATGTTTTCTTTATTTGTTGCGTAGTGTGTTGCGTCAGTTCCTCTCACACGCATGCACACTCACCCTTATTAGCCTAGAGGATTAGGACAGTCCCGAGACTGGCCGTATTTCCGCTCCATTGGTCATTAAGTGGTATTTTCTAACCAAACTCAAACTTTTTAAGTTGTAATTTTAACTAATAATAGTTTTCTTCTTAGGATTACAAGAAAAGTTATACCAAACAACCCATGATTAAACATTAAATCCCAATACAGTCAACACATTTTTATTTCATGTTATCCCCTCATGAACAGTGACAATAAATTGTAGATTGTTTGGTATCAATTTTCTAGTAATGGTGTGAAGAATTAATTTATGCAAAACATTCTCAGGTGCGTAATCAAATTAAGAAAAAATTAGAGTTTAATCAAGGAAGCACTAGTCACTAGGTGACAAATAAACAGAGCGCCGGAAAGAATACGGCCTGTCCAAATCCTCTGCTTTTCTGTAAGTGAGGACTATGTGAGTGTGAGTGAGTCTACCTGGTGTTCAGGGGTGCTCGAGTTTTGCTCTTACTATAATACGCTATTAGAATTATGTGCCATTTACCCTTTATAACTTAACCAAATGCATAGTGAATTTATGCAGCATATAATTTGATTGTACTAGTTACACTTTGAATAAGGTACTTCTATTAGTATTATTATCTACAACTCCTAACTTCTTCAAAATTATACACTGTTCCTTTTTGGGATTTTCCCAAATACTTGAATAATTATCAGCACTGAATACTTGAAAATACTTCAAGCAGATGGGAACATCTGAAACATGTCAAGTATAATGTTGAAGGAGCTAGGAATGACTGATAATATATAATAGTACTAATAGATTATCCTAGCAGTAAGTAAAAAAAAACATTGAATTTAACTTTAAACAGTCAATATTTATAAACGGTATGTTAGCAGCATACTTTCTATAATAACTGTCTCACTTATTTTAGCTATTTGATTGAACTTGTCTCTACAATGAGAGTGGCTTACCCAACTGTTTCTTGTATACAATATAAACAAAGAAATATTTTGAAATAACCTTGTAATTATTAAAAATATGACTCCAAATTAATACTCAAGAAATAATGTATAATCTAAGACCACTTAGCGTCACATGTGGAGTATTTAAGATTTATTCATGTTCACCCAACTGACTTTAATCACAATTTTTATTTTCTAGAGCCCTTCTTTAACTTTGTCAGGAGTAATAACGTACTGGTATGTCCTAGTGACTGTACTCACAGGAGTAATAATGTACTCACAGGAGTAATAACCTACTGGTACATCCCAGCAACAGTACTCACAGGAGTAATAATGTACTCACAGGAGTAATAACATACTGGTACATCCTAGCGACAGTACTCACAGGAGTAATAATGTACTTACAGGAGTAATAACCTACTGGTACATCCTAGCAACAGTACTCACAGGAGTAATAACGTATTGGTACGCCCTAGCAACAGTACTCACAGGAGTAATAACGTACTGGTATGTCCTAGCGACAGTACTCACAGGAGTAATAATGTACTGGTAGATCCTAGCGACAGTACTCACAGGAGTAATAATGTACTCACAGGAGTAATAACCTACTGGTACATCCTAGCAACAGTACTCACAGGAGTAATAACGTACTGGTACGTCCTAGCAACAGTACTCACAGGAGTAATAATGTACTCACACGAGTAATAACGTACTGCTACGTCCTAGCAACAGTACTCATAGGAGTAATAACGTACTGGTATAACCTAGCGACAGTACTCACAGGAGTAATAACCTACTGGTACATCCTAGCAACAGTACTCACAGGAGTAATAACATACTGGTACATCCTAGCAACAGTACTCACAGGAGTAATAACGTACTGGTACGTCCTAGCAACAGTACTCACAGGAGTAATAATGTACTAGTTCATCCTAGCGACAGTACTCACAGGAGTAATAACGTACTGGTACATCCTAGCAACAGTACTCACAGGAGTAATAACGTACTGCTACGTCCTAGCAACAGTACTCACAGGAGTAATAATGTACTCACACGAGTAATAACGTACTGCTACGTCCTAGCAACAGTACTCATAGGAGTAATAACGTACTGGTATAACCTAGCGACAGTACTCACAGGAGTAATAATGTACTAGTACATCCTAGCGACAGTACTCACAGGAGTAATAACCTACTGGTACATCCTAGCAACAGTACTCACAGGAGTAATAACGTACTGGTACATCCTAGCAACAGTACTCACAGGAGTAATAACGTACTGGTACGTCCTAGCAACAGTACTCACAGGAGTATTAATGTACTAGTACATCCTAGCGACAGTACTCACAGGAGTAATAACCTACTGGTACATCCTAGCAACAGTACTCACAGGAGTAATAACCTACTGGTACATCCTAGCAACAGTACTCACAGGAGTAATAACGTACTGGTACGTCCTAGCAACAGTACTCACAGGAGTAATAATGTACTAGTACATCCTAGCGACAGTACTCACAGGAGTAATAACCTACTGGTACATCCTAGCAACAGTACTCACAGGAGTAATAACCTACTGGTACATCCTAGCAACAGTACTCACAGGAGTAATAACGTACTGGTACGTCCTAGCAACAGTACTCACAGGAGTAATAACCTACTGGTACATCCTAGCAACAGTACTCACAGGAGTAATAACCTACTGGTACATCCTAGCAACAGTACTCACAGGAGTAATAACCTACTGGTACATCCTAGCAACAGTACTCACAGGAGTAATAACGTACTGGTACGTCCTAGCAACAGTACTCACAGGAGTAATAACCTACTGGTACATCCTAGCGACAGTACTCACAGGAGTAATAACCTACTGGTACATCCTAGCGACAGTACTCACAGGAGTAATAACCTACTGGTACATCCTCGCAACAGTACTCACAGGAGTAATAACCTACTGGTACATCCTAGCAACAGTACTCACAGGAGTAATAACGTACTGGTACGTCCTAGCTACAGTACTCACAGGAGTAATAACCTACTGGTACATCCTAGCAACAGTACTCACAGGAGTAATAACGTACTGGTACGTCCTAGCAACAGTACTCACAGAAGTAATAACCTACTGGTACATCCTAGCAACAGTACTCACAGGAGTAATAACGTACTGGTACATCCTAGCAACAGTACTCACAGGAGTAATAACGTACTGGTACATCCTAGCGACAGTACTCACAGGAGTAATAACGTACTGCTACGTCCTAGCAACAGTACTCACAGGAGTAATAACGTACTGGTACATCCTAGCAACAGTACTCACAGGAGTAATAACGTACTGCTACATCCTAGCAACAGTACTCACAGGAGTAATAACGTACTGGTACGTCCTAGCAACAGTACTCACAGGAGTAAGATAATAAAAATAAAAATTACGTTCAGGAAAAAAACAAAAATTTCAAATTTTTATAAAAACGTGTCTAGTTATAACATGAACAGTTTAATATATAGTTAGTTATTTTTGGTTTAAAATTGCAGAAAAGTAAAAAATATTTTGTTTTAAAAATTTTACATATTATGAAAAAACGTCGCTATTATAACATTTATTGGAACTGAAGCATCACTTATCAGAGAAAAAATATGTTTACACTTTCTGTCTATATACAAAATACTTATAAACTCACTTATAAATCACATGTGACACGTTTACCTATCTTCGTGATAAGCGCTTTTCTCCCAGTCAGCTTATTGTGTGGGCAACCAGTTCATTGAATTGTACTTTTGTTGTTTATTTTTTCAGACAGAATACAAAAAACACAAATTACATTTAAAAAATGCTAGAAAAGGAATAACCAAAAGTTAAAAGCTTCACAGATATCAGAAATATCACAACAGCAAAAAAAAAAAAACTACCAAATCTTCATGACAAACACTGTATGACCTGGCACTATATGATTATTATAGTAAAGCACTTTAATCTGACAATAAATACAAACTATTTGCATTTGGAACCAAGCTCGTACTGAAGATTCGATACTTCTGTAATAGAAAATATATAGAAATAAAACAATGCTACTGTCACTTAACCAAAACATTCTAGTACATCAATACTCCTTTGCCCCAAACTATTAAATTTCATACCAGGACGTTACTACTTCTTTCCCAGTGAAAGTCATACTCTTTAAAGGGCTAAGTTAATGGTCATGTAAAACATTCATTGTTTACCTGTTACATCAAGACAAATCTGAGTTAAAGTACAATTTTTCAATCATTTGGCACTAATACTCATAATCCTCTAATGTTTTAATGTTTTTAATCTATATTTTATAATAAAACGGTAATTTATCAAGTTTTCCTTTAAGCAATTTTTTTTTTATAGTCAGTAACTCAGGACGTTGCAATAGTGGATATACTATGCCAGTGGGCTGTTAGTGGAGTCAGGTATGGAGAACATCGTGCTATGGCTGTGGCTAAATTGTTGGAAAAGCGCCAAGCTGAAGTTACTGGAAATGAATCTGATGCAAGTGATGATAAAGATTCAGTTGCTTCTGCACCAACAGGTCTACCTGTTTTCCAGAGTTTATTGATGAAATTTTTGGATTACGATGCACCAGTTATTGGTAAGTAAATTGTAGAATATATATTACTACAGCTTTAAGTGAAACTAAAGAAAAATCCCATGTACTACATTATTAAATATTTTTCTCGTCAAATTTGTCTCCACTAAATAGTTATTTTTTACAATTAACTGCAATGAAGTTACAAAACAAACAAAAATACAGTTTGTTTTGATTATGAATTTATTGTATTGTAATTCTAAATATTCAAACCACTAGCTTACAGATATTTTCAATAGACTTGTACTATACTAAATGAATGGGGTATTTTACACTAAATCAGTGAAGGATTCTAATTTAAGAATGCATTATAAAAAATCTATCCTAGACAATAAGATGAATGACAAAGTAAAGTTTTAATTTTTTTCTTTATACCAAAATTTATTTCTGATCTTGTTGAAAGGTCAGGTCTTACGTGTTGTTTAGATACTAATGTCTTTAAACAATTATTAAAGGTCTTTTTCTTATTGTAAAAAGGGAAGACATTAACTATTTTTGGACTCATGTCATGATTTTTGTGCATTAGCCTTAAATTTGTCACACATCAAACACACAGAATTTATGGATACCTTTTCAGAGTTACAGGAGAAAGTCCATACCACATCAGATTTTTTAAAAAATAAACTTAAAACTTAACAGTTTTTCCCTATTATTTTAGAACATCTTATCAGG
Source organism: Prosapia bicincta (assembly GCA_036971475.1). Taxonomy (NCBI): domain Eukaryota; kingdom Metazoa; phylum Arthropoda; class Insecta; order Hemiptera; family Cercopidae; genus Prosapia; species Prosapia bicincta. Next base: position 2,029,930 of record JBAIZL010000376.1, on the reverse strand, counting down.
GATGATTAAAATAAAATAAGGCTATAGATTTATCATAAAAAGTAAGTCATAAATAACTACCAATTATCTAATGAAGAAAATAAATACTAGTATAAATAAATATCTCTGAACCTAAATTTTGACAAACCTACTACAACTAGATTATACCTAAAGTAGACGTTTTTTTTCTCTTTATTTTCTTAGTATCTTCTTCACTTATATAGTTTGAGTAGTATAAGCTACTTCACCTTCATTATCTTTAAAATCTGCATGTAGTAGGGTAAGAAATTCAGATAATTCTTTCAAGTGATTTTGATTTTGTTGTACTTATTCTGTATCTAGAGTTCAGAACTTTTTCTTTAATATAAACAAATATTGTATTAGGAATAAAATTAATGTAATGTATGGCACCTTTATTGTGTTGTAGATGTTGTATTGTGTTCCAAAGCAAAATTGTGAAAGTATTTAGATGTATTTAATATGTTTCATTTTAAACATATCATTTATACTAGAAACATAAGAACTACCCGTTTTCTTTATATTAATGAATGCAAAGTTATTCACTAATATAAGGAAAGCTTTTTTGCATTATAAATTTTATGTGATAAAGTTATCTTTATTTTATCTTAAAGTTATAACGGTTAAAAAAATTTGTTATTATTAATTAACAATTATATTTTTGTTATATATTTTTTTAAATGTATTTCAGACGAAAATTCTTCCGCAGCACTAAGGACAACTTTCACAAATCTTGTGCATCTGTTTGCAGAGTTAATAAGGCATGATGTCTTTTCTCATGACGCTTACATGTGTACATTGATATCCAGAGGTGATCTGCTTAATGCTACCAATAGTACAGGTAGTTTATTTCGTTGTCAACAATGAATCAGGAATGTGCTGTAATTTTGATTATTAGTATTATTATTAGGTATACATTTATTAACATATTTTTAGGATATTTTTATTGTTAAAAATATTTATATTTAAAATAAAAAAGTATACATATTGTTAACATTTTAAAGGATTTCCCAAGTAGCCAGTTTGTATTGATTTCTGATTAGTTGAAATAAAACGTTTTTAATGTTGGACTTTAAACATTTCAAATTAAAAAGAATTTATATTTAAATGTTTTTTTTTGTTCAGCTATTTTGATATCTAAACTGTTAAGTATTGCTTAACTTTATACTAATTTATTATATGGTAGTGTAGTTATAGTGAGGGTATCCAAGAGCTGGGAGACAAATAAACAGTACAGTAAAGCCTCTAATATCCGGAACCTCCGATATCCAGACGTAATATGAAAATAAAATAAATGTCTTTATTCCGTAGGGTCCATGCCGTTGGGCCATTTCAGTTCTTTTTTTCTTTCCTGACTCAGCCAGTTGGGTTTGAATCTCCGTATCGTTTAGTTCACTAGTGCCCTACAAATTTGTGTATTACCCAACTTAATCAGTTGTGTTTGAGTGTCCGCATATGTTTACTTATGTTCTACAGGATTTTGTGTAATTAGGTAATTCAGCTAGTTATTTTACCATAACTGTGTCTGCCGAAGATGACGAATGATAACAAACTATGACCCATAGCGAAGTTTTCCAGGTATTTGACCACCTGATTAAGTACATCGAACGATAAGATGAAATAACAGAGGCCGATCGCTTGCTCTTTAATGAAAGTTGGAGGGGTGTTTCATTTAAGAAACGTGTTCAAAGAAACAAGCAAACTGCTGTTAAATCTTTTTAAAAAACCTATTACTAATGTACATGCTTTTAAATGCTCAGTACAATATTAAAGAACTGTACATACAGCCATGCAACTCAGTTGTATGTATACTTCTATATTGCTATCAAAATATTATTACAATCTTCAATAATTGTAACTTATTTACTTAAAACAATTACACATCTACTTCTAATTTTACATAACCTCTCCCATATCCGGATTTTTTCTTATCCAGATCAGATGATCTGGATATGAGAGGTTTTACTCTATTTATAAAAAGTGAAATAATTATTTATCAATACCTTAATAAATAATGGGGTATAATTTTGGTTTAACTAGAGCATGCTTCTCAAAAAAATATATAACTACCTTAGAATATAATTGTGTGTTAGAATAAAATTATTTCAGAAATGAACCTATATTGGTCTTTATTAAGTTGATTAAATATAATAATTGGTGTTTGGAAAAGTTGGATAGATAAAAATGTTTAATTAACATGGAACATTATAAATTCTTACAATATTGCAATTTTTCTAGTTAATTTGCAAGCATATGTTATGAAAGAAAACAGCTGGGATTTAAAAGCTTGTAGGCCATTTAAAAATAATCTCTATTATTTACAGGCAACAGCACACCTCACCCAGCCAGCAACAAGCCAGTGACAACACCTCACACTATGGATGATGAATCAGGTCTCTTTGACATTAAACCTACAAAAATGGAGCCAGATCA